>JAVJIF010009062.1:0-168687 GCA_038442645.1 Agave tequilana | reverse complement strand
TACTGCCGCGCTCTAGGGCTCTTGGAGCCGGAAGAGAAGAACTCTTCATACTTTGCCTGGTCGAACTCGACAATGAGTGATTCGATCATTTTTCCCATGTAGGTAACATCACCTTGCACCACGACTTGCTCATCGGTAGAGAAAGAAGTCCCCAGCGGAGTCACCATCTCTCGTTTGGTGAGGAAAATTGAAGATCGAGGGGTAAATTCTTTATTTGATAGTAAAGAAAATTACAACGGATCAATAATATTTTCACAAGAGAGGGGAGATATTCAAGCTCAAATCTCCACTTTGTTTAATGTCGGGTTCTTGATGTGGCGATGGAAAGTGAACCTTATTTTCCGTTGACCGGGTGAACGTCAGGATCTCTTGGGAATCCTCTCTTCGGATGGTGGACGAAGTAACACAGCTTCTGTCCAACAAGAATCTCAAAGAGATTGTAGGCCTACGCAGCAAGTTGTTAGAAGAGTTGAACTCTCTCTTTCTTTTAGCTGGAGATCTTGGTCTTTCTACGGCTTACAACCGAAGTTCTTCTGATCAGATTTTTTCGACCCCTCTTCCATAGCAAACTAGGCTATTTATAGAGGCTTCAGCGAGTAAAAGTGTCCCCTAAAAATACTCCATAATGGGGGTTACTCCCTCATTACGTGGGCAGTAATTGACCCAGTAATGAGGGCAGTTATAACAGAGACGCGGGCTTCGGGCCTCGCGTTTTGCCATTGAGGTGATGCTTGAGAACGCGAGCTTCCAATTCTGCGTCAAGTTTCACATGAGACGCGAGCTTTGGACTCTGCGTTTTGGTACTGCAGTAATGCTGAGACGCGGCTTTCATGCTCCGCGTCTTGGTCATTGCAGTGATGTTGAGACGCGAGTTTCAACCATCGCGTCTTGGGTGCTGCGCTGGTGGCAATGATTAGTCTTGCGTTTGGAGTTTGGATTCTACTTTTGGCTGACTTGTCTTCAGTGATTTTTAAACAGCTTACACAAGTGTTCGCTGTTTTTGGCAGCCATTAAGCACTTGTAATCTTCTCAGCGTGAGGTATAAGTAATTCTTATTGTATTTCTTCAAAGTTTTAAGAAAGTTTCTCTCCTCTTCTCCCGTGGCGTACACACGATCTGTTTGATTGGTGGAACTACGTTATATTGTATGTTGGCTTTCTATCTACTTTGGAATATCTTCTTTTTCTTCTTCAAATTGAATAAGTAGATCCTGTGGTTTGTTTTCACTGTGCCGCCCCAGTCGATCCGGTCGTGGGGGGCGCCTCTCCCCTGAATTCACAACATAAACAAAATATTTACTAAAATTAATATTTAGAGCAGAAACACATTCAAAAAGATAAAAGAGAAGTTAAATTTCCTAACATGAATCATGTTAGTAGAAGAAAATAATAACGTGTCATCTGCATATTAAAAATTGTCTAACTTATCCATATAATCACCAAGACCTAAATCTTCAATGAAGTGCTAAGATTTATCTAAGTTAAGCATACGACTAAGCACACCTAGTGCCTATACAAAAGCAATGGAGATATAGAGCCTTTTTCCTACCTTCTTCTACACCATTGACAAGAACAGAAGACATCCCAGAGGAAAGACACAATCTAATTCAAGATAACCATTTAGGACCAACCCTCTATCTTGCAAGGCTTCTAACAAAAAATCCTAATCTACTAACTTTTTCTCTTTCACTGAATTAGCTTTTTTCTTGACTTTCTATTTGGAACATCGACAGAGGACTTTTCGGTTGGACAGGTTGAAGTCTACCTAGCCAAGGTCGACGTGGATCTTTGCTCAGTTTGCCTGTACATAATCTTTAAAACTATACTAAGACTTTGAAGTTCCAAGAACCATGTATATATTATGTAAATTAGAGTTGCTTTCCTTCAATGAATGTATATAACACTTACTGTAATCGAGATCTTATATAATTTGTTAGGATACGCTCAACACTTCCTGTAGTGCCAACAGTATTTTCTCCTCGGCAGCTATCAATCTATTGATTAAGTAGTATTTTTTTTTTTTTAAAAAAGAGAGAAGGGTTTTTGGGATGTTGAGATTCATTTATTCATAGCTTATTCTTTTGTGAGTGCCCATAAATTAAGTCGCATTCCAACATGCTTATCTATGGAGAGTATGGAGAATGTTTGCTATATGGTAAAGCGATATCTAGATACCGATATCTTAAATTAACTTTATTTTGATATTAATTCCTCAAGTCTTTATAATTCATATTTGATCACGAAAACTGTTTAAGTTACACCAAATTAGCCCCTGAAGTTTGTATCATCTTTAGAATGTTATTCTTATTACAACCTAATTATTCTCGATCCATCACCTCTATCTGTACTTCCTTGCAAAAAAAAAAAAAAAAATTGCCGTATCTCTCCTCAATCCTCTCTCGACCGATCTCTTCCATCTCCCTAAAATCTCTCAACAACTCAACCCAGAACCCAATTCAATCAATAACCAGTGCCAAAATATTACGTACAATCTCAACAAATAAACTGGTCTCTTCAAGTTGATCTAAGAGGCCAACAGTTTTTCTCTGCACACAATTATTTGATGAAATATCCAAAAGAAACGTGGGTTTGGTTCATGGAGCACAATAAATTGTGAGAAAAAAGGATCTTCCATGTAGTTTTTTTTCAATCTAATAAAGCCACTTGACTACCACTACCGAAGACCAGTTGAACAATAGAGTTAAATTTGCAAGTATGTTGCCTGTAAATCTGCAAACAAAAAATGCTCTCCAAGAGCTGAGAGAACGTAACATACGCATGCTCTTTAATTGAACATCCTCGTGAAGCATCAAGCTGGATCACCGTCTAACTCTGTTATCGAGAATTGGCTTCACCGCATTCTCAGAGTCTCTCTCAACACAGAGATGCCCACTATAAATTTTCCTTGTCTCATGAAGCATTTCAAGCAAACTACTGGATGTTACAGGTGCTGTTTTTGCCCCCATGAGAAATGGTCTACCAATAGTATCTCGTAGCCCGAAGCCAATCCCTGCTGCATTACCATTGCTGGCAGCATCAAATTAAGAGTTTAATTTGAAATACAGTAAGGATTGGTGGAGTTCAAGAAGTAAACAAAAAAAACAAAAAAAAAGGAAAAATGAAAGCATTCCTTGCCTTCCAAAGTAGATAAAATGCTGCCTGGATTGAAATGAAGCCAATAAAGTACTAGACATCAAGATATCAACAAGTTCAACCAATTATGATTCAGTTAAAATATCTATCTGTACTGCATCTAAAGAATTAAAACCAAACAAAAGGCCTTGCGCATATAATATACAGGCTGCCTAAACTACATATTGCTCATTCAACCATGCCCCTCATTTGTACAAATAAAGTTGATTAAAGTTGGTAATGACTGTAAAGTTGATTAAACTATATTAATAATTAAAGGTGAATCAATGAGAGCCGTCATTAAAGTATGATTCAAGTTGGCAACTTACAAACGTGCCTAGTCAAATTGTTATGCATAAGTCGCCTATGAAAATTTAAGATGTGCAACACTCTCATATTGATAGACTTTTTCCCTAACCATTCATTGACCTGATTTCATTTATAGGCTACGACAGTTCTATTCAACCACCCATCACATTCTCTCTGCAATGGCTTCCAGTTTCAATATTCTGACCTTCTCTCTCGTTCTCATCTTCCTCCTGACAGCCACTCCTCTCACTTCTGGAAAACTCCTGCATCTCCAGTTCCACCAGATCCATTTCGGTCGGGACTCCAACGAAGTGGTTGTCGTGAGCCCGAACACCACCTCGTCCACCTTCGGGACGATTGCGGTGGTCGATGATGCACTGAGGGCGGGGCCAGAGCCAACATCGAAGCTCATCGGTCGGGTCCAAGGGACAATCACTCAGGCATCGCAAGAATCGCCAGCATTCCTCATTGTTCAGAATTTCGTTTTTAGTGAGGGCAAGTACAATGGAAGCACACTTGCGGCATTCGGCAGGGCTACGTTTGGGCCTGAAAGAGAGTACAGCATTGTTGGAGGCAGCGGGAAGTTTCGGCTTGCTCGGGGGTTTGCTGTCGGCAGAGTTGTAACTTTACCTGTGGGTTTAACTATAGAGTTTGATGTTTATATCAAGCGTTTATGAGATGTGCATTCATGATTGTTGACTTGTATTATCTTGTTCTTGAATAATCTTTGGAATATAAGATTCGGCCCCTGGGTACTCTCAATATTATTAAGGGGAAAGTTTTTCTCCTCACAGTTGTGGTAGTCCCAATATTGAGTGTGTTCTCTAATCAGCTATTCTCAAATTTCTCTTTAATCCTGAGTTTGTTTCTTATTAGTGAAAATTAAAATATATTTAGCAGTGATATTCTAATATGTTTTTCGTAAAGAATAGTGTGACTTTTTCTAATAAATTAATTTCCAACTCTTTGAACATGATTGGCGATATCTAGGTGCAAACATAATTTTTAGTGTTAGCTATGTATTAATCTTCGTTTCTTTCAATTATCTACTTGAGCCCGTCGTTAATGTCTACAAAAAAGTATCAGATACCCAGTAGGTGCTTACAGGAAAAGAGAGAGTAGAGGAGTCTATATATTTATTTACTCTCTTCCGGATGGATCGATCTTCCCCCTTCTAAGTCACTCTCTTTAGAATTTAGATCTCCTTCTGGTAGGTATACTTGCAAAGTTCCAAATACCTTCTTCAAGCCTAAAAGAAGTAAATGAGGAGAGAGACTAGCATTGCTTGTACAAAGATAAAAAAACGCCTCAAAGTATTGTTGGAAGAAAAGCTATACTTGGGAAATCGATCAAGCTTATCAATTTTCCTCATAAAAAAGATCACACTTACCAATCCTATAGTCAGTGGCGTAACCAGGATTTTGAACTCGGGAGGGACATTTCTCTACACCAATCTAAATGTTTCGTGGTCCTTCTTGAAAAAACTATCAAGACAGTGGTGGGCGTAAGTTTTTTTTCTTTTTTTTTTTTTGCTTTTTAGTTTATACATAATAGAATTGCAATAGACTTATAATTTAATAATTTTAAATAAAATCTGTTGAGATGCAAGACGTGGGGTCTCAATTTTGGGGTTGTGAATACTGCAACAACTGGAGAAAGTGGTGGATTCATGAAAAGTGTGGTGACTTATAGTGTGATGGGCGATCTCACTACAACGCACATATCCATGACTTATAGTATCATCATGTTGAACAAGTTCAATATTTAAAATGTGGTGTACCTGGAACGTGTTCCTTGGTAAGAAGACTGCAATTATGATGGGATAAAAGCTAGGTGCTTAAACTTTTTGAAGCTTTTTTTTGTTTTGCTTATAAATCTATATATGCTTGTACTGAAGTTTTAAAGTAGTTTAAAACTTTTGTTGAACACAATAATAAAGAAATAATGAGAAATTATAGAGATGAAGTAGGAAAAAAATTGAAAAGAAATGAGAATAAAAAGATTCAAACCTAGGTTCGTGAACAATAAAGTACAAATAATCATCAGCTGACCTATGTTGTTCTTTGTATTCTAAGTTGGTATATTTTATTTATTTGTAAACCAAGTTGGGCACTATTTCATTTTTGGGCAGGCCCGGGGTCACGTGAGTCCCTTGACTCCCTTGGCTCCGCCTCTTCCTATAGTCTTAGTTTTCATCTCAACAATGGCCTTCAAATTCCCTCAATGAGGCATGGAGAAAAGATTAACAAACTGAAACATAAAAATACTTTTAAGTGGTCCTGCTAGTGCAGATAGCGTTCCTTCTTTACTTCGTTTTTGAGTTAAAAGGTGATAAAAATCACCTTGTTTCATTACAGAGAAATTAATGAAACAACAAAACAACACGACTGAGTCATTTGTCCCAAATATTTGGGGTAGGCTACATGAATCAAAACAGAATTACGCCGGATCGGGCACGTGGATCAGCTTTCTCCACTCATTCCTATCGAGCAATATGTCTTCACTAAGACCTTTAACCTCCATTTCTTGTCGTATTACCTCCATCCATGTTTTCTTCGGTCTCCCCTGCGCTCTTTTAACTTGCCCTAAATTGATATGCTCTACTCGTCGGACTGGCGCATATGTAGGTCTACGTCGCACATGACCAAACCATCGTAGGCGATTTTCTCTCATCTTCTCTTCTATAGAGGTTACACCTATTTTAGTATGAATATCCTCATTTATCACCTTATCTCTCCGCGTGTTACCACATATCCAACGAAATATGCGCATCTCTGCTACACTCATAACATGATGTCTCTTTATAGCCAAACATTTTGTGTCATATAATAAAGCTGGCCTAATAGCAGTCCCGTAAAACTTTCCCTTCAGCCATAACAGAATGTTACGATCACATAAAACTCCTGTTGCGTTCCTTCATTTCAACCAGCCGGCTTGGATCCTATGGTTGACATCACTATCGATCTCCCTATTCTTTTGGATAATAGAATTCAAGTATATAAAATGACTGCTCCCAAGAGATATTAATGAAACAATCAACACAAAAGTAGATCCCATCGTCCAAATCCCTTCCCTATAGTAATTCAAGAGGAAGAAAAGAGAAAAACATCAAGAGTACATCAAGGAAGAAAATAAAGCATAAATTGGAGTACACCACCAAAGAAAGGTGGAAACCATCATCCAAATCAGTCAAGGAAGATGGTCCGCAGGTTTGCCCAAAGGTGGATGTGAAGGGCATATAGGAGGACCAATGGCTCGCTACTCCTATGGAGGGCTTCTAAACATCGCACCCGTATGAAGTAGTCCTCAAGAAGAGACTGCAGCAACACCTTGCCATGAGGAGATCAAACAGGATGCTAAAAACCATCTTTGAAATAGAACGACGAATCTGTCTAAAGCAACAATCATTCCTGGATTTCCAAATAAACAATAGAACGACAGCGAAGGTTCGGTTCCTCATACGTGAAGAAGTCCCATCAATGGATGGCCGAGTCGAAAGCCAAAGGAGGAAGGGGGCTTTGTCCATGTGAAGGCTATTTGACACTATCGACCTCTTACACCCCAGTACACCTAAAGGAGAGGTGATCCCGTGGCTCTGGGCCATTCGCGCAGATTGAGCACTGACTTGAGTTAATTATATGTCTTCGGAGAAGATTTTTTTTTTTTTTTTTTGGTTAAGATGGCGTTGTTTGTCACCAACCAGAGAAAGATACAAATCTTCAAGGGGAGGTGTCAAAATAGTCTTAGCATCCTGAAGTCTGCATCCCCGTCATTAAGGATGAAGCAACAGAGAATCCTCGAGGGAGTCCCTCTCCAATGCCTTTCATCTTCTCCAATGTTGCAGAAGCTGTTGGTTTGGTCTCTTCTCTTAGGATCCATGTAATGATTCCCCTGAACTTAAAGTGTCCAATGCCCCGTAAGATAATAATCCCTCTCTAAGGCATCCTAGTTTGTAGCTATTGAAAATTCTAGGGAACATTGTGGCAAAGGGTGTTGGGAAAACGAAAAATTTGAAGTGAATCTTTAAGCTGAATTTAGGCGAGATTCGATGATAGAATCAATCGGATAATAGTTGGCGTGTGTTCTCCTTTCATTGGGAATGAACGTGGTATATTCACATGTTCAATTCCGTTTTCAAATGAATGAGATATTCAAGTCAAAAGTTAGCATAATTCAATAACTAAAGGGGACTAAATGTAAATAAAATATTTACTCTCACATTAGATATGGAGTGAAAATTTGAAGTGTTTAAATATGGAAAGATGAGAACAAAGGTTGTGCCCTTTGAGTACTTGGAGTTTTCAGGCGCGTTTGGGGGAAACCATGCCCCCGCCGCGCTGCCGCCCGTCCCTGCGTCGGTGCCGGAGTCCGCAATCCGGAGTCGCTCCTCTTCGTCATTTCTAAACACATCAAATCTTCTCGTGTAATAGAAGCAGAATTGTTATTTGAATCTGTGGGCTTCCTACTGCGGTTCAGTTGTACGGTAATGTGCATCCAAATACCGTAAACTGACATTGATTAGTTGCTTACTCTGCTTGAAATTACAGAAGATGTCTGAGACTAATCAAGATAGTATACCAGTAAGGCACCAAACATACAAATTAAGACACTGATGTCTGTCGACTTCCTAACCCGAAGTCGGAGAAGACAGAAAAATTTGATGGCACAGAAGATGCTCTTTTACTTGACGACTCTGCATTTGGACAAATTTCAGAAAGAGGATCCACCGGAAGCCAGAACTGATCGGGACTCTATCCTTACAATTAATGTATGGACACAAGGCGATTTCCTTTGTCAAAGCTATATTTTAAATAGATTGGATGACTTTTTGTACAATGTCTACAGTCCTATTCAAACGACAAAGAAGTTATGGGCAAGCCTTGATGAGAAGTACAAAACTGAGGATGCCGGTACTAAGAAGTTCGCTGTGGGATAATTTCTGAAGTATAAAATGGTGGACAGAAAGACTGTAATCAGCCACGTGCAAGACTTCCAGCTTATCTTGCATGAGATAAAGGCTGAAAGTATGATTCTACCTGAAACTTTTCAAGTTACAACTACAGTAGAGAAACTCCCACCTGCGTAGAGAGATTTTAGGAACTATCTAAAGCACAAGGGTAAGAAGCTGAAGTTAGAAGATCTCATTGTGAGACTTCAGACTGAGGAGGACAATCGAAAGTCCAAGAAAAGGAGCAACAAGAATTCCTATGAAGCCAAGGCCAATGTGATCGAAGACTCAAAGGAAAAAGCGTCTACTTTCAAAGGCTTGAAGCGGAAGAAAACTGTCTAAGGGTACAAAAGCAAGGACCAAAAAGATAAGAATAAGCGCTTCAAAGAAACTTACTATATATGCAACACAGAGGAACACAAGGCGAATGAATATCGCAGTCATCTCAAAAGAACAAGAAAGAACCATCTACAGGCAAACCTGACCGACCATGCGTCACCAAGCCTATTAGTTGTGGTGTCAGAAGTGAATCTGACAACTAACACTAAGGATTGGTGGGTAGACACTAGCATTACTCGGTACATCTGCTCTGAGAAAATATTATTCTCTGAATATCAAAAACTGGAGCATGATGAGTAACTCTTCATAGGCAATTCAGCCATCTCTAAGGTTAAGGGAAAGGGAATAGGACATCTAAGAAGGAGCTCACTCTGAACAATGTACTGCTGTTCTAGGTATCTACAAGAACTTGATATCCGGCTCAACTCTTTATAAGAAAGGCTTTAGAATGGTCTTTAAATCTGATAAATTTGTACTTACTAAGAATGGCATATATGTGGGTAAGGGTTATCTTGTTGATGATTTTTTCAAGGCCAATGTTGTTGTAGTGGGCAAAAAGTATGTGTATTTGTACCCAAAGCTCATAAATAAAAGAAAATCTTCTGTTTAGTTGCTTGAGTCTCCTATATTATGGCATGCTAGATTGGGACATGTAAATTTCAAGTCTTTACAAAACTTGTCTAATCTAAGATATATTCCTAAAATCAACTTGAAAGAAATTGACAAGTATGAGATTTGTGTTGAGGCCAAGTTCACGAAAAATTCATTTCACTCAATTGATCAAAATACAGAACTTTTAAGATTAATTCATAGCGACTTGTGTGACTTAAAATTTGCGCCAACAAGAGACGGTAAAAAGTATTTCATTATTTTCATTGATGCCAGTATAAGATACTGCTATGTTTATCTTCTAAACAATAAATATGAGGTTCAGAATCTGCTCAACAAAAATATAAATATTCTAAAATCTGATCGAGACAGAGAATATGAATCAAATGAATTTAATGAGTTATGTACTAATTTTTATATAATCCACCAAACCACAGTATCATACACTCCTTAGCAGAATGAGAATGTTGAAAGAAAGAATAGAATTTTAAAAATATGATAAATTTCATACTCGTAAGTTCTGGTGCACCTTAGAACTTATAGAGAGAAGCCCTTTTAACTACAAATTATATTCTAAAAAGAATACCATACAAGAAACTTGGTCTTATACCATTTGAGTTATGACATAGAAGAGCATCTTCCTATAATTATCTCACAATGTGTTGATGCCTTTCAAAGGTACTAGCCTCACTGTCGAAAAAGACTAAGTTGGGAACGAAAACAATAGACCGTGTTTTCATAGGACATGCCATGAATAGCAGTGCTTATAAATTTCTGGTATACAAATCAGAAATACATGATATTCATGTAAACATGATTATCGAATCCAGAGATGCTATGTTCTTTGAAGACATCTTCCCGTATAAACGAAAAGAAGATAAGACATTTGAGAAAAGATCACATGAAGTAACATTTAGAGATAAAGGACCCAGTGGACCTACAATTTATGCGAAAGTTGAACCAAGAAGGAGTCAGAGATCGAGAATCTCAAAATTTTTTAGTTCAAACTTCGTAGCATATGCACTTGAAAGCGAGCCTTAAATATTTAAAGAGGCTATGTCTATTTCAGAAGCAAAAATGTAAAAAGAAGCTGTAAACAACGAAATAAAATCAATCCTAAGTATCACACTTGAGAATTGGCAAACTTGCCTCCTGACAGTAGCAATCAGGAGTAAGTAAATTTTTAAAAGAAAATTAAAACTCGATAGATCTATCGATAAATACAAGGCTAGATTAGTAGCCAAATGTTATCAACAAAAATGACTTGACTATTTTGATACTTATTCGTCAGTAACAAGAATAACATCCATTCAGATGTTAATTGTGATTGTAGCATTGCACAGCTTAGATATTCATCAAATGAATATCAAGACAGCATTCCTAAATGGTGACTTAAATGAAAAAAAATATACATGGAGCAACCTGAAGAATTTATAGTCAATGACCAAGAACACAAAGTGTGTAAATTGATAATATCTTTATGCAATTTAAAATAGGCTCCAAAACAATGGCATGTAAAATTCGATAGTGTCATGATCAAAGAAGGATTCACTATCAATGAATGCGATAAGTGTGTTTATACTAAAACAGTTAGAAATACATGTATCATTGCATGTCTTTATGTAGACGATATGTTGATACTTGAGATTAATATTAAGGTTATTAGGTCTACAAAATAGATGCTCCAACAATTTTGATATGAAGAATCTGGGTGTTGTTAATATAATTATAGAAACTAAAATTATAAGAACACCAGATAGAATCAGTCTACCTCAATCACATTACGTAGATAAAATGAGAAAGATTTAAGGAACATGGGATAAAAGAGAATACTGATTGCACACATTTATTGCATTATTCTTAATTACATATCCACATTTATCATGTAATAAATCTGCTAAATTTTTTATCTTAAATGTCTATTTTACAAAAGATAATCATGGGGAGAAAGAGGATAAAATCAAATAAATATCAGTTAAATTTAGATTTAACTAGATCTATTTGGTTAGAGGAGGATGATCCCAAATCTACTTGGTTAAATTTAGTTTTTAGTGAATCAAGTGATTAAAACTAAAAATCAACCGAGGATAACGTCAAATACAGAGTTCAAATCAAAAGGGATAAATGGATGAGAGAAGATCAATGGATGAGATGAAGCAATTTTGACTCACATTCTGTCTGAATACATTTTAGTATTTAAATTATAACTTTCGCTATCAGAAATCAAATCTGATGATTCAAGATGATCCAGAATGAGAATTTAAAGGGTTACAACTCTTAAGTTGATCATTATTTCTAATTCTGTCATTTAATACGTTATATTTAGCAATCAATACGCCAATAAGCAGCAGATCAGAACTAAATATCCACATCAAATCAAGTTTGGAGATAAGGGGAGGATTAAAATTCAGAAATAGCCAACTTCCCTTATCTTCATACTCCTCTACTCTTTGCATTTCTCCTATAAATACCTGCAATCTCAAAGGCAAAAAAGAGAGAGGACCAAGCAGAGAGAAGAACTTAGGCTAATTTGTAGTTTGTAACTTAGGTTTTTATTTTTTTTATGTAATTTTCGTTTTATTTATGTAACTGAGAGGAGAGAAAACTTTCATGGAGGAATGAGAGCAAGCTTGTACTGAAGGTGACACCGTGTAAGTGATCTTTTCTGCCATTGTTATTTGAATCAAATCGAGATTTCCTTTTTTTTTCTATTCTTATTTTTGTTCGATTCCCTCTTTTGTTTTTGTGGATCCAAATGAAACCGATAGCCTCGAAGTTGTCTTGTCCTTGCAAGGGCCATTGATGGCTTATGGTGATGGATATTCATTTCTATGGTAGTATAACTCGCCCTTTCATTTTATAGTGTAAATCTGGAATGGGAAAGATCTCATCTGGCATGCTTCGCTCGCCTTCAAGTAAAGGTACATTATCGATACGGGTAAAAGGTAAGCAGGCACTGAAGAGGTAAGTATGTTTTTTAGGTTTTAGTTTTTCTTTCTTTTCTAGCAACTTTTTGAAAAGGACACCTAGAGGGGGTGAATAGGTGTAAGTGCTAATCTAGAAACTAAATGCGCTAAATGCGGAAGCTAATGCAAATTTTGTAACACACTTAATACAACAAACAAGTGTAACCGAATTCCTCGTGAAGAACTCTGGACTAACTCCTCTTGATTTTCCTTGAATGGGTTGAGGTGCTATGTGAAGCTCTTGTGGTTAAGTATAAGTGAGGCACACGCAAACAACCAAGCATACACAAGATATAGCAATATGAAATATGCAAGGTACAATTCAAGCAATGTATGATATGAATAATGAATGATGCTTTGCACAAAATAAAGAGAGAGAGTTAGAGAGACAAGTGGATCAAACGCTAACAATAAGATATGTTTCGAGGTTCGAGCACCCAACTCTACATCCCCGCCTACACCATCGTGTAGGATTTCCAATCCACTATCTCCCACCGAGGGAACCTCTACCGAAGAGGATTTGTTACAACAATGGAGTACCGAACTCCTCTCTCAAACACCACCTCACAATCGAGGGGTAGGCCCGTAGCCAATACAACAACCAACACCTCTACCGAAGAGGGTTTACAAACCAAACTCCACCTCTCAATAGAGTGAGCAAACCAACCAACTCAACCTCTACCAAAGAGGGAGCAAACACCAATCCAAATCAACAACCTCAACCTCTACCAAAGAGGGAGCAACTCAAGAAATCAAGGGTTTACAACAAGTGGTATATTTCAACCACAAACCTCTTTCCTTTTTCTCTTTTTCACAAAACAAGATCCTAATAGAATAGGATAGATGATAGCTCAAGTGTGGAAATCAAGGTGTTTTGAAAATCAAATAGCAAAGAAAAATCCTTGGGAAAAACACTTGCAATATGATAGAAATGAAGATCTAAAGCAATATCCCAAAAACCTATTTTTCTTTGAATTTTCCAAACCCTTGAAAACAATAAAGATGAAATCTTTGAGGCTCTAAAACACTTTAAAAACTTATTTTTAAAACCAGAGAGTAGGGAATTTTTGCTCTTGAAAATCTTGTCTAAAACCATGAAGAGATGGGGATTTATAGCCCCAAAACAAAACTAGCCATTAAGCTGATCTGGCAGCCTGACAGGCTACCGGTCGGCCGGCCCGGCCGACCGCCAACGGTCTGAAATATGACCGTTGGACAAACCCGGTCGACCGCCCGGTCGACCCAAATAAACAGAGAGCAGAGTTCTCTGGTCCGGTCGGCTGCCCGGCCGACCGTCCCAATGTGTGCCAGACGTGCACGGTTCTGTGCACGTCGGTCGATCGTACGGGTCGACCGGCCTATGGTTCGGTTGACCCATGCGGTCGGCCGAACTGGCCTGACAGACACTGTTCTTGGCAGAAAAAACACATGTTAAAATATTTCTAAAAATCTTTTAAGTCTTGTAAAAAATACCCAAAAATAGTTTTATCATTTTGCATTGATATATAAACATGTGATAAAAAGTTTAGCTCAAATATCAATCAATATGAACTATTTTTGTGTCTTAAAATTTTTACCAAAAACCAAAATTTGTATTTTTATCAAACTTGGATTTTTCTATACATGAATAGGATAGTCAAAATAAGTTTGCATAAGTCATGTAAGCATGTATGTATAACTAGAATACATCTATTATACATATAAACCATGTAAACTTGTTTTGATCAATCTATTCAAGAAAACCGAAAACCAAACATAAAACGTGTGTGTTTGTGCACTTGAGCATATCAACTATTCATATCTTTACAAATGGATCTAAAACACACTAAACTAAATTAGGATACCTAAGTCTTCTTGACGATCTTCATCTTCAAGTAGACTCGATCCCAAACCGTGATCCGCCGAGTGCAAAGGTATGATCTTGATGCTTGGGCACGGGAATCACCAAGTGAAGGCTTCCAAACTCATCTTTTTGAAGCAATCACCAACTAATATCTTGCTAATGATCTGAAACTTAAAATCACAAGATTATTAGTAAACATAACTACATGAGTTAATCATCATCAAAACTAGGGTGGAAGGCCTTTGGGCCAACAATCTCCCCCTTTTTGATGATGACAAAACTCATGGAGTTATATATGCATGGATTAAAATTAAGCTTCAAAGAAGCTCCCCCTTAACTCATGCATAAACACATAAACAATAGATATGCAATGAAAGCTCTTAAACATGAATGCATACATAGATATGCATACACAATAAAAAGGTTCTAGATACCAATGAAATGTTTAAAAACAAAACATGCTCTAGAAACCAATTAAAATTAAACTAAATTAAACTTAATATATGCAAAACATAAACATGCATATATAAACTAAAATCTTTCTCCCCCTTTTTGTCAATCATCAACAAAGGGGTAAACAGTCAAAACAAAACAAAACAAAATCTTCTCACCCTTTTTAATACAAAGAATCAACCATTAATAAAGGGTAAAAGCAAAACTAAATCAATTAAATTTTTCTCCCCCTTTTTGTTCGAAACAATGAATCAATAAAGGGTTAATAAAAACAATATTTTCCCTTTTTGTCGAAAACAAAAACAAAAACCAAATAGGGGTGATATTCAATTAAGGTACCAATTGAAAATATGTTAAAGAATAGCATCTTGATACCAATTGAAAGGAAACAAAAAAAAAATATATTGATACCAATTTTAAGCAAAACACATGAAAATCTTGATACCAATTGAAATTAAACATAATAAATTTTGAATGTCTTAAACAAAAATTTTGATACCAATTGTAAATATTTTTCATTTTGAACATATGATACCAATTTAAATTTTCAATCATAAAGTATGGGAGTACAAATACCAATTGAAAGACAAAATCAAATTTTCTCCCCCTTTTTGAAATACAAACTTAAAACAATGCGTAGGCTTGATACCAATTTAAAAGTAATCAATTGAAACAAAATTGAAACTCAAGCTTAGCATAAACACAAACATATATATGTATGAAAATAGATACCATTTGAAATTGATATTCTTTAAAATGAAAGCATACATACATACAAACATATATGAGTATACAATAAAGGTCAAAATTGATACCAATTGAAAGAATTCAATGATACCAATTGAAATAACAATAATATCAAATGTATATCTCATATAACTACCTCCCAATCATGGTTCAAGTTTTAAATGATTTTCATTTTAAGGTATACATGAACATAATTTGGATAAAATGGAAATATACATGAAGTTAAACATAAACACAAAAATATGAAACTTTAAATTTCCATTAAAACAAGTTTCATTTCAAGGCATATGTATGATTTGTCAACAAAAAGTATACATACATATCCCTAAACACGATTGAGTCCATATGTATAGATTTGCATGAAAAGCAAATGACTCAAGGGGTATTCATGTATATCTTGAAGTTTGGCAAAATTACACATATACATGAAATGAAAACTCATGATCATAAAACAAATCCACAAATAGGAATACAAGTTTAAAATGTATGAATCATCAAAACTAGACTATACTAGCACATCTAATGGGTTCAAATACGCATTCAAGCTCAAACATATATAGATTTATTTGTGGCCCACTATATGCACAAGTATACACCTAGTTTTAATAAAAACTAATATTTAAACAAGTAATCTTAACATGAAGCATCAAAACACGATAAAAATTAACATGATAAACATAAACATGATTATTATGAATATCCACACGTTATTAGAACTATGATATACGCAATAGCAACCAAATAGTGAGAACACAAAAGAATTTATCCATATTAAACATGTGTGTCTCAAAATAACTAAACATGTATATCACAAATCTAACAAGCATGGCATTTTCATAGTAATAAAAAAAAACATCAAAACATGCTATAAACAATGATATGAAAAGCATATAAACAATAAATAAGGAGTTAGAGATTTGATACCAAAACCAAGGAGGGCACCGCTCTAGTTCTCCAAAACATGGTGGTCCTCTCCACCAAACATCCCTTGAAAGTGATGCATCCAAATGATTTCCTTTAAGCTTGGAATGCATCCACTCCAAGGTACCGCTACTCTCACGTCATGTGAGAGCCCACACCTACATCAAATAAAGGAGGGGTGGTCTTTGGTACCCATATCTTCTTGGGTCCATGGGGGTTAGTACCTTCTCTAACCCAAACAAACTTATTTGCTAAATTCTTAACATGTATTCTATCATAGCAAAATTTAGCAAGGTGGCCCTTACGTCCACAATGTGTACAAGTGTACACATGAGCATACATGGTGTGATGGTGTCCATGAGGAGCATGTGTATGCCGTGGAGGGTGTGCATGAATAGATGGAACTTGTTTCTTTTGAAACAAAGATTCCAATCGTGTATGCCCAACAACACATTGGCTCAAAGTGGAGCCCAAACAATCAATACTCTTCTTTAAAATATTTATATCATTTTTAATCAAAGAAGAAGTGGAGCATGCAAGGGGTGATCTAGGTGAAACTACCCTAGTATGGCAAACATGAGAAACAATATCATTTTTCAAAGATTTATTTTTATTTAAACAAATTTCTAATTCTTTTGAAATAAAATCAATTTCTCTTTTAAAAGAATTATTTTCTTTTAAAACAAAATCAACTTTTGAAGACAAATTTTCATTTTTCTTCAAAAGAGTTTCACAATCATTTTTAGATTTTAAAAACTCATTTTCTTTAAGTGCAAGATCAAGTTGAGATTTTAATGAATCCCTCTCATTAGAAATCTCCTCCTTTTCTTACAAAATAATGTCAAGTCTAGAATGCAAACTTTTATTTTCTTTTTCAATTTCTAGACTTTTCTTTTTCAACAAATTATATTTTTCAATTAATTTTTCACACACAATAGATAGTTCTTCATTTAAAGCATGGGGATCAATATTATCATCACATGAAGAACTAGCACTATCATCACAATCTAAGTGGGGTTCCGAATGTACCTCAAGGGAGTCATTCCCTTGGACCATATAGCATTGTTGTGGTTCGGATTCTCCACTAGATTCCTCCTCATGTTGGATTGGCATTTGAGGCTTGGAGGTGTGGTTGTTGTCAACTTGTTCCATACTGCAAAAGCGGAATCAAGGTTAGAAACACTCATAAGATAATCTTTAGATAATGTGCTTCTAATGGCCTCAAGGGCTTGTGCATTGGCCCCTATATGCTTGCTATCACTAAGGTAGGATTCCTTGGTAATGGCAAGGTAAAGATTATGTCTTAGGGTTTGTAAATAAACGGTCATCCTAATCTTTCAAACAATGATGTTGGAAGGGTCAAACATAGGTGGGGTCATGAAGGCCATGGTAAACTATATGTGTGCAAACAAGCAAATGCAAACAAGATTAGCCTAAAATGAGGATCTTTAACTCTAGGTTGTTAGACCCAAAATCAGAGCACTTGGCTCTGATATCAATTGAAAAGGACACCTAGAGGGGGGGTGAATAGGTGTAAGTGCTAATCTAGAAACTAAATGCGCTAAATGCGGAAGCTAATGCAAATTTTGCAACACACTTAATACAACACACAAGTGTAGCCGAATTCCCCGTGAAGGGCTCTGGACTAACTCCTCTTGATTCCCCTTGAATGGGTTGAGGTGCTATGTGAAGCTCTTGTGGTTAAGTATAAGTGAGGCACACGCAAACAACCAAGCATACACAAGATATAGCAATATGAAATATGCAAGGTACAATGCAAGCAATGTATGATATGAATAATGAATGATGCTTTGCACAAAATAAAGAGAGAGAGAGAGAGAGTTAGAGAGACAAGTGGATCAAACGCTAATAACAAGATATGTTTCGAGGTTCGAGCACCCAGCTCTACATCCCCGCCTACACCACCGTGTAGGATTTCCAATCCACTATCTCCCACCGAGGGAACCTCTACCGAAGAGGATTTGTTACAACAATGGAGTACCGAACTCCTCTCTCAAACACCACCTCACAACCGAGGGTAGGCCCGTAGCCAATACAACAACCAACACCTCTACTGAAGAGGGTTTACAAACCAAACTCCACCTCTCACTAGAGGGAGCAAACCAACCAACTCAACCTCTACCAAAGAGGGAGCAAACACCAACTCAAATCAACAACCTCAACCTCTACCAAAGAGGGAGCAACTCAAGAAATCAAGGGTTTACAACAAGTGGTATATTTCAACCACAAACCTCTTTCCTTTTTCTCTTTTTCCACAAAACAAGATCCTAATAGAATAGGATAGATGATAGCTCAAGTGTGAAAATCAAGGTGTTTTGGAAATCAAATAGCAAAGAAAAATCCTTGGAAAAAACACTTGCAATATGATATAAATGAAGATCTAAAGCAATATCCCAAAAACTTATTTTTCTTTGAAATTTTCAAACCCTTGAAAACAATAAAGATGAAATCTTTGAGGCTCTAAAACACTTTAAAACTTATTTTTAAAACCAGAGAGTAGGAAATTTTTGCTCTTGAAAATCTTGTCTAAAACCATGAAGAGATGGGGTATTTATAGCCCCAAAATAAAACTAGCCGTTAGGCTGATCTGGCAGCCTGACAGGCTCCCGGTCGGCCGGCCCGGCCGACCGTCAACGGTCTGAAATATGACCGTTGGGCAGACCCGGTCGACCCAAATAAACAGAGAGCAGAGCTCTCTGGTCCGGTCGGCCGCCCGGCCGACCGTCCCAATGTGTGACAGACGTGCACGGTTCTGTGCACGTCGGTCGACCGTACGGGTCGACCGGCCTATGGTTCGGTCGACCCATGCGGTCGGCCGAACTGGAGAAGGACTGCCACATGTCAAACTTGCATAATAATTGAAAATAAGAACTGCAAGATAATAGTGGATAGTGGCAGTTGCATCAACGCTGTTGCGTCAAAGTTAGTCACCACCTTAGGGATGAGATCGGTAAAGCATCCAAACCTCTACAAGATCACATGTATCGACGCTACATCTATAGATGTTTAAGAGAGATGTCAAATTCCTATCCAGTTTGTCACATACATCGATAATGTGTGGTATGACATACCCCGTGAATGTTGGTCATATCATTTTGGGTCGACCATGGTTATTCGACTTAGGCGTGACCATATATGGACATACCAACTAATGTTCGTCCATCCATAATGAAAAAAAGGTGAAAATTGAAAGCACACATAGAGGAGGGGTGAATAGGTGTAAGTGCTAATCTAGAAACTAAATGCGCTAAATGCGGAAGCTAATGCAAATTTTGCAACACACTTAATACAACCAACAAGTGTAGCCGAATTTCCCGTGAAGGACTCTGGACTAACTCCTCTTGATTCCCCTAAATATAGGTTGAGGTGATATATGAAGCTCTTGTGGTTAAGTACAAGTGAGGCACACACAAACAACCAAGCATATACAAGATAGCAATATGAAATATGCAAGGCACAACACAAGCAATAAATGATATGAAGATATGAATGATGCTTTGCACAATATAAAGAGAGAGAGTAAAGAGACAATGGATCAAACACAAACACAAAGATATGTTTCGAGGTTCAAGCCCCTAGCTCTACATCCCCGCCTTCACCACCGTGAAGGATTCCCAATCCACTATCTCCCACCGAGGGAACCTCCACCGAGGAGGATTTGTTACAACAAGTGAGTACCGAACTCCTCTCTCAAACACCACCTCACAACCGAGGGGTAGGCCCGTAGCCAATACAACAACCAATCCACCTCACACTTGAGGGATACAAACCAACAACCAACTCCACCTCACCAAGAGGGAGTAAACACTAATCTCCACCTCTACCAAAGAGGGAGCAAACACCAACCCAAATCAACCTCACCAAGAGGGATACAAGAAATCAAGGGGTTTACAACAAGTGGTATATCTCAACCACAAACCTCTTTTCTTTTTCCACAAACAAAGATCCTAAATAGAATAGGATAGAAGATAAGCTCAAGTGTGTAAACCAAGTGTTTTGATCAAAGAAAACTCTTGGGAAACCACCAAAAATGATATAGAGATTTTTGCTCAAAAACAATTCCCAAAACCTAGTTTCTTTGAAAATAACAAAACACTTTTAAAAACAAAGATGAATCTTTTTGGCACTTAACTCTTTTGAAAACTTGTTTAAACACAAAACAAACTCTGGTATTTTTGTTTTCAAAAGTCTTGTGAAAATCCCCAAAGAGATGGGGTATTTATACGCCCATCAGAAAACTAGCCGTTAGGCTGATCTGTCAGCCTGACAGGCTTGCGGTCCACCGCCGGTCGACCGCCAACGGTCATAAATATGACTGTTGGGCCATCTCGGTCGACCGCCCGGCCGACCGTCCCTATATCTGCCAAACGTGCACAAGCTTGTGCACGTCGGTCGACCGCAAGGGTCGACCGGCCTTTGGTGCGGTCGACCCGTGCGGTCGGCCGACCTGGCCTGTCAGCCACTGTTCTGGGACAGAAAACACATGTTAAAATATTTCTAAAAATTCTTTTAAGTCTTATAAAAATACCCAAAAATAGTTTTATTATTTTGCATTGATATATAAACATGTGATAAATATTTTAGCTCAAATATCAAGTATATGAAACTATTTTTTTGTCTTAACATTTTTACCAAAAATCAAAACTTGTATTTTTATCAAACTTGGATTTTTCAATACATGAATAGGAAAGTTAAAATAAGTTTGTTTAAAAGTTAAGCATGATGTATAGAATGAAGCAACTATACATATATCAATTAAACTTGTTTTGATTAACTATTCATGAAAACTGAAAACCAAACATAAAACGTGTGTGTTTTGTTCACTTGAGCATATCAACTATTCTTATCTTTACACATGGATCTAAAACACACTAAACACTAGGATACCTAAGTCTTCTTGACGATTTTCCATCTTCAAGTCGACTTGATCCTAAACGTTATCCACCGAGTGCAAATGAAAGATCTTGATGCTCGGGCACGGGAATCACCAAGTGAAGGCTTCCAAACTCCTCTTTTTGAAGCAATCACCAACTAATATCTTGATCAAAGATCTGTAACTAAAATCACAAGATAATTAGTAAACATAACTACATGAGTTAATCATCATCAAAACTAGGGTGGAAGGCCTCCGGGCCAACAATCTCCCCCTTTTTGATGATGACAAAACTCATGAAGTTATATATGCATGGATTAAAGTTAAACTTCAAAGAAGCTCCCCTTTGACTCATGCATAAAATAAATAAACAATAAATATGCAATGAATATGAAACATGAAACATGCATAGATATGCATAAACAATGAAAAGGTTCTAGATACCAAATGAAATGTTAAAAAACAAAACATGCTCTAGATACCAATTAAAATTAAACTAAATTAAACTTAATATATGCAAAACATAAGCATGCATATATAAAACTTCTCAAATAATTCTCCCCCCTTTTGTCAATCATCAATAAAGGGGTAAAAACCAAAACAAAACAAAATCTTCTCCCCCTTTTTAATACAAAGAAACACTCATCAATAAGGGGTAAAAGCAAAATCAAACAATAAATTTTTCTCCCCCTTTTTGTCTAAAACAAAAACAAAACCAATTAGGGGTGACAATCAATTAATGTACCAATTGAAAATATGTCAAAGAATAGCATCTTGATACCAATTGAAAGTAAATATACCAAAACCAAAATTTTGAGATACCAATTTAAAACATAAACATTTTGATATCTAAAGAGAGTAATTTTCTTTTTAAGCCATATAAACAATTTTGATTGTGATATCATATGCTTAAAATAAACATCAAATTTCCAATCATAAAGTGTGGGAGTGGAAATAAAATACCAATTGAAATATGAAAGTCAAATTTTCTCCCCCTTTATGAAATACAAACTAAAACAATGCGTAGGCTTGATGCCAATTTAAAAGTAATCAATTGAAACAAAATTGAAGCTCAAACTTAGCATAAACACAAACATATATATATGTATGAAAAATAGATACCAATTGAAATTGATATTCTTGGAATGAAAGCATACATACATAAACACATATGAGTATACAAAAGAATCAAGATTGATACCAATTGAAAGAGTTCAATGATACCAATTGACATAACAATAAAAGCATGGTATAACTCATATCAAAATGAAGAATACGAACTAGTTAAAATGGAAATTTTTGTTAACTAGTACAAAATCCTTCAAGTAAGGAATAAACTAAAAATAATTTTCATAAAATACATGTAAATCACATAGCACTTAAAAACACTCAATATTCAATAAAGTCCATACATGCTCATGAAAACATACTCATGAGAAATATTTTTAAAATTGGTGAGTGTACAAGTAATGTGTGACATGGCATTATGAAATTTCCAATTAAGCTCAAAATTCCTTGAAACAATGAAAATCATCAAAATTATTTGATCTTCAAGTATATGTATGTCTTATACAAACTAAAGTATACATATATATCCAAACACAACGAGTCCACTAAGATATATGCATGAAGGCACGTAGCTCAAAAAGGATGTATATGTATAATAATAATTTGGATAAAATAGACATATACATGAAGTTAAACAAATAAACATGAAATCAAGAAAAAAAACTAAATTTTCACCAAAACAAATTTCATTTCAAGGTATATGTATGAATTGTCAACACAATAAGTATACATACATATCCCTAAACACAATTGAGTCCACATATATAGATTTGCATGAAAGGCAAATGACTCAAAGGGTATACATGTATATCTTAAAGTTTGGCAAAATAAACATATACATGAAATGAAAACTCATAAAACAAATCCAAAAATAGGAATACAAGTTTAAAATGCATGAATCATCAAAACTAGACTATACTAGCACATCTAATGGGTTCAAATAAGCATTCAAGCCCAAACATATATAGATTTATTTGTGGCCCACTATATGCACAAGTATAAATTCTTGTCTTAATGAAAACTAACATTTAAATATGTAATCAACACATGAAGCATAAAACCAAGATATAAATCAACATGATAAACAAAACTAAACATGATTATTATGTAAATCCACATGTTATTAAACCTATGATAAACATGATAACTAAACAAATGGTGAGAACACAAAATAATAGACCATATTTAAACATGGGTGTCTCAAAAGGGCTATACATGCATGTTAAGAGTCTAATAATCATGACATTTTCATAATGATCATATAAACATCAAAACATGCTATATATAATAAACATGAAAAGCATGCAAACATAAATAAGGAGTAAGAGACCGTTACCAAAACCTGTGAGGCAACTCTCCATGTCTCCAAAACATGGTGGTCCTCTCCACCAAAACTTCCCTTGAAAGTGATGCATCCAAATGAATTTCATGAAGCTCGGAATGCATCCACTCCAAGGTACCGCTACTCTCACGTCATGTGAGAGCCCACACCTACATCAAAAATACGAGGGGTGGTCTTTGGTACCCATATCCTTTTGGGTCCATGGGGGTTAGTACCTTCTCTAGCCCAAACAAACTTATTTGCTAAATTTTCATCATGTAATCTATCAAAGCAAAATTTAGTAAGGTGGCCCTTACGTCCACAATGTGTACAAGTGTACACATTAGCATACATGGTGTGATGGTGTCCGTGAGGAGCATGTGTATGCCGTGATGGGTGTGCATGCATAAGAGATGGAACTTGTTTCTTTCGAAACAAAGATTCCAAGCGTGTATGGTTCATGGCACATTGGCTCATAGTGGAGCCCAAACATTCAACACTCTTCTTAAGTATGGATATATCTTTTTCAATTAAAGAAGAAGTGTGGCATGCAATGGGTAGACTAGATGAAGAAGCTACACTAGCATGGCAAACATGTGAATCAATCTTATTTTTCAAAACTATGTTTTTCTTTAAACAAACATCTAAATCATTTGAAATAGAAATTATTTTGTTTTTCAAAGCAACATTCTCTTTTAAAACAAAATCAACTTTTGAAGTTAAATTTTCATTTTTCTTCAAAAGTGTTTCACAATCATTTTTAGATTTTAAAAACTCATTTTCTTTTAGAACAAGGTCTAGTTGAGATCTCAATGAATCCCTTTCATTATAGACCTCAACCTTTTCTTGCAAAACATTGTTAAGTCTAGAATGTAAACTTATATTTTCTTTTTCAAGGCCTACACTTTTCTTTTTCAAAATCTTATATTTTTCAATTAGTTTTTCACAAACAATAGATAGTTCTTCATTCAAAACATGGGGATCAATATTCTCATTACATGAAAAACTAGCACTATTATCACAATCTAAGTGGGGTTCCGAATGTACCTCAAGGGAGTCATTCCCTTGGACCATCAAGCATTGTGAGTCAGATTCTCCACTAGACTCCTCCGGTTGAATTGGCAATTGAAGCTTGGAGGAGGTGGTGGTTGTCAACATGTTCCACACTGCAAATGCGAAATCAAAGTTAGAAGTAAGCATAAGATATTCTTTATTTAATGTGCTTCTAATGGCCTCAAGGGCTTGTGCATTGGCCCCTATATGACTGCGATTTCCAAGATAACATTTCTTGGTGGCCGCAAGGAAAACATGTAAGCCTAGGGTTTGGAGGTATATGGACATCCTAGTCTTCCAAACAAGAATGTTGGAAGCATTATACATATGAGGGGTCATGAAGTCCATGGTAAACTATATGTGTGCAAACAAGCAAATGCAAACAAGAGATTAGCAAAAAAGGATCTCACTCCTAGGATGTTAAGCCTAAGTATCAGGAGCGTTGGCTCTGATACTAATTGAAAGCACACCTAGAAGGGGGATGAATAGGTGTAAGTGCTAATCTAGAAACTAAATGCGCTAAATGCGGAAGCTAATGCAAATTTTACAACACACTTAATACAACTAACAAGTGTAGCCGAATTCCCCGTGAAGGGCTCTGGACTAACTCCTCTTGATTCCCCTAAATATGGGTTGAGGTGCTAAATGAAGCTCTTGTGGTTAAGTACAAGTGAGGCACACACAAACAACCAAGCATATACAAGATATAGCAATATGAAATATGCAAGGCACAACACAAGTAATAAATGATATGAAGATATGAATGATGTTTTGCACAATATAAAGAGAGAGAGTAAAGAGACAATGGATCAAACGCAAACACAAAGATATGTTTCGAGGTTCGAGCCCGTAGCTCTACATCCCCGCCTTCACCACCGTTAAGGATTTCCAATCCACTATCTCCCTCCGAGGGAACCTCCACCGAGGAGGATTTGTTACAACAAGGGAATACCGAACTCCTCTCTCAAACACCGCCTCACAATCGAGGGGTAGGCCCGTAGCCAATACAACAACCAATCCGCCTCACACTTGAGAGATACAAACCAACAACCAACTCCACCACTCCAAGAGGGAGTAAACACCAATCTCCACCTCTACCAAAGAGGGAGCAAACACCAACCCAAATCAACCTCACCAAGCGGGATACAAGAAATCAAGGGGTTTACAACAAGTGGTATATCTCAACCACAAACCTCTTTCCTTTTTCCACAAACAAAGATCCTAAATAGAATAGGATAGAAGATAAGCTCAAGTGTGGAAAATAAGTGTTTTAATCAAAGAAAACTCTTGGGAAACCACCAAAAATGATATAGAGATTTTTGCTCAAAAACAATTCCCAAAACCTAGTTTCTTTGAAAATAACAAAACACTTTTAAAAACAAAGATGAATCTTTTTGGCACTTAAACTCTTTTGAAAACTTGTTTAAACACAAAACAAACTCTGGTATTTTTGTTTTCAAAAGTCTTGTGAAAATTCCCAAAGAGATGGGGGTATTTATACGCCCATCAGAAAACTAGCCGTTAGGCTGATCTGTCAGCCTGACAGGCTTGCGGTCGACCGCTCGGTCGACCGCCAACGGTCATAAATATGACCGTTGGGCCATCTCGGTCGACCGTCCGGCCGACCGCCAGAAACAGAGAGCAGAGCTCTCTGGTCCGGTCGGCCGCCCGGCCGACCGTCCCTGTGTCTACCAAACGTGCACAAGCTTGTGCACGTCGGTCGACCGCAAGGGTCGACCGGCCTTTGGTGCGGTCGACCCGTGCGGTCGGCCGACCTGGCCTGTCAGCCACTGTTCTGGGACAGAAAACACATGTTAAAATATTTCTAAAATTTTTTTTAAGTCTTGTAAAAATACCCAAAAATAGTTTTATCATTTTGCATTAATATATAAACATGTGATAAATATTTTAGCTCAAATATCAAGTATATGAAACTATTTTTGTGTCTTAACATTTTTACCAAAAACCAAAACTTGTATTTTTATCATACTTGAATTTTTCAATACATGAATAGGAAAGTCAAAATAAGTTTGTTTAAAAGTTAAGCATGCATGTATAGAATGAAACAACTATACATAAATCAATTAAACTTGTTTTGATCAACTATTCATGAAAACCGAAAACCAAATATAAAACGTGTGTGTTTTGTGCACTTGAGCATATCAACTATTCTTATCTTTACACATGGATCTAAAACACACTAAACACTAGGATACCCAAGTCTTCTTGATGATCTTCCATCTTCAAGTCGACTTGATCCCAAACGTGATCCACCGAGTGCAAATGAAAGATCTTGATGCTCGGGCACGGGAATCACCAAGTGAAGGCTTCCAAACTCCTCTTTTTAAAGCAATCACCAACTAATATCTTGATCAATGATCTGTAACTAAAATCACAAGATAATTAGTAAACATAACTATATGAGTTAATCATCATCAAAACTAGGGTGGAAGGCCTCCAGGCCAAAAAAAATTATGCCGAATCAACCAAAACTGCCAACCCGAGAAAAGGGGATTGATAAAGGGAAAGACAAAGTGGATGTTCTAAATACTAGAAAAAGGGGTGATAAGGAAAAAGGTAAGATGTAAACGAATTTGATTAGCCACGATCAAATTGAAAAAAAGCTTGCATGAGGGTTCTACTTGTTATGCACTCGTAACTCGAGCGGTTGATCAAAATAGCGAGGAGCAGATTCTTGAGCACATTAAACCAATTCTGGTGGAGTTCTCCAAAGCCCTCCCACAAGATCTTCCAGGTGAGTTGCCCCCAATACGAGACATTCAATATGCTATTGACTTAGTCCTAGGAGCAACTTTACCGAACCTGCCCCACTATAGAATGAACCCCACTGAACACGCGGAGTTACAATGGCAGGTAGAAGAGTTACTCGACAAGGGTTCATCAAAGAGAGCTTAATCTCATGTGCAGTTCCCACACTTTTAACGCCAAAGAAGGATGGTACATGACGTATGTGTGTGGATAGCCGTGCAATCAATAGAATTACCATCAAGTACCGTTTCCCCATTCCCCGTCTTGATGGTATGCTGGATCTGATGTCAGGTGTCATAGTCTTCTCCAAAATTGATCTTAAGAGCGGGTACCATCAAATTAGAATCCGGTCAGGGGACGAATGGAAAACCGCATTTAAAACTAAAGACGGTTTGTATGAATGGTTGGTTATGCCCTTTGGACTATCCAATGCTCCTAGCACTTCATGAGAGTGACAACCCAATTGTTTTGACCGTTTATCGATAAATTCGTAGTGGTATATTTTGATAATATACTGTTCTACAGCCAAACTCAGGAGCAATATGTGAGACATCTGAGACAAGTCCTATGCACACTCCAGACTGAAAAATTTATGCAAATTCAAAAAAGTGTGCTTTCGGTATAGACAGGGTTATCTTCCTAGGATTTGTGATGTCATCCGAGGGGGTTTCCGCGGACCCTGAGAAGGTGAAGGCAATAACCGAGTGGCCACAACCCCGATTAGGGAAGTCAGAAGTTTTCACGGGCTAGCCACTTTCTACCGTCAGTTCATAAACAATTTTAGTGCTATTATGACACCTATAACTGACTGTTTAAAGAGTGAGGGGTTCCAGTGGACTCCTACCACCTCCAAGGCTTTCGCTGAAATTCAAAGAATGATGACGGAAGCTCCTGTAATGCGTCCTCTTGACTTTTGAAGGCATTTGAAGTAACATGTGACGCATCAGGACTGAAAATAGGTGGTGTACTGAGTAGGAAAGCCACCCTGTTGCTTATTTCAGCAAAAAACTAAATGATGCCCGACAACGATACTCCACATATGACAAGATATTTTATGCGGTTATACAGGCTTTGCGCTACTAGAGGCATTATCTGTTACCGTAGGAATTTGTGCTGTATTCAGATCATGTAGCGCTAAGGTACCTCAACTCCCAGAAGAGACTGAATTTGAGACATAGTAAATGGGTGGAGTTCCTGCAGGATTACATATTTGTTCTCAAACACAAGACAGGTGTTGAGAATAAGGTTGCTGATGCGCTAAGCCGACGTGTCATGACTTTGATAACTATGAGCACATAAGTGATTGGATTCGAGAGGTTGAGAGAGAAGTATGACTCATGTCCTGACTTTGAAAAAATTTATGTCATGTTACGAGACGGTCCTGTTAGTGAAATGTACGATTTTCTCCTACAAAACGGTTATCTATTCAGATTTCATAAGCTATGTATTTCCCGCACGTCCCTCAAGGTTTTTCTCTCTTGGGAACTACATGCTGGAGGTCTGGCGGGACATTTCGGTCAGAACAAGACAATTGAGGTCGTTGAATACCGATTCTACTGGCCGAGTTTGAAAAGAGATGTCGCTAAGATAGTTAGCCAATGTCGCACGTGCCAACTGGCCGAGCAACAAAATCAGATTGTCGGGCTTTACACTCCTCTCCTTGTACCCAGTTGCCCGTGGTAAGACGTGAGCCAAGATTTCATGCTAGGATTGTCAAAAACTCAAAAAAGGCACGACTCTATCCTAGCAGTAGTCGATCGATTCTCGAAAATGGTTCACTTTATCCCATATTCCAAGACCTCAGATGCGTCTCGAGTAGCCGTCTTGTTCTTTGATAATGTCGTCAAGTTGCATGGGATATCTAAAACCATTGTGTCCGATAGAAACGTTAAGTTTGTTAGCTACTTCTGAAAAATACTTTTGCATAAGATGGGCACCAAACTGAAATTCTCAATAGCTTTTCATCCACAGACAGATGGCCAAACTAAGGTAGCAAAAAGGATTCTAGGAAATCTCCTTAGGTGCCTTGTTGGGAAAAATCTGAAAACTTGGGATCTCATTTTGCCTATGGCTGAATTTGCATATAATGGATTTTTCAATAGTACTACGAGTCTTAGTCCTTTTGAAATAGTAAATGATTTTAAACCCAAGCAACCAGTTGACTTAATTCCCATAGCTCATCATCATTCTAAGATATCAGACTTTGCATCAGCATTTGTATCTCATATACGTGCATTACATGAGGAGATCAGAGAAAAGATAATGAAAAATAATGTGATTATAAAGCTTCTGCAGATCTACATCGCCGATTATGAACTTTGAATGTCGGAGATTATGTGATAGTTCGCATGAGATCCGAACGGTTTCTCCCGGGCACCGTGAAGAAATTACACGCGCGAAGCGCATGACCCTTCAAGATTCTCAAGAAAATCAATTCAAATACTTATGTGGTGGATCTCCCACCAGACTTTGGCATCAGTTGCACTTTTAATGTTGAGAACTTGGTTCCATATAGAGGTACCTTTGATACCCCTTCTGACCCATTCGTGAATGAGCCAAGTCAAAACCTTCTTTCTGAGAGCCCCCACTACCTCCACTTCTCCCTAAACTGTCCTATGGAACAGATATTATAGATTCTGCTTTGGATAATCAGATTTCTCTACTAGAGACGGAAGGACGTGACGATATCTCATTAAGTGAAAAGAAAAACCTGATTCAAAAAATTCTTGGATTACCGAGGGAGACCTCCGGCGTCTTGATCCTGATCGACTGGAGCGCTATCAGAGCCACAGCAGTTCTGTCCCCCACGCTCGATAGGGTCGAGTCCTTTCCACCCGGGGGAATTGATGAGGACATCATGCCGGCCGATTCGATCGAGTATACTTTAGGAAGCGACAAAATGCAATTCTTTAGTTTAGATTGGTTTTGTTTCAGATTTATCTATAGTAGATATTTTTTCGTTTTACCTTTATTTTCTGTAGTAGGAGTTCTTTTGTGGGCGTTTAGTATCACATCGGTTATTTCTCAGTAGTCCTCTTTTGTAAAGCCTATATAAGACCCCCTAGACTATTTCATTGGAATTATTGAATGATTAAAATTTTCTTCAAATTATTTGATTTAATTTTTGAGTTTATCTGCTCTCGAATTTTGGGTGAGAAACCCGCGTAAGGGGTGGAAACCTAGAATTTTATCCTGCTTTGAACTTTAAAATTCGGTTACGATTTGAAAGTGATTGCGATCCAGGTTAGTGTTACATCAACATTCCTTACCTTCCAAAGAAGTAAAAATGCTGCCAGGACTGAAATGAAGCCAATAAAGTACTAGACATCAAGATATCAACAAGTTCATCCAACTATGATTCAGTTAAAATATCTATCTGTACTGCATCTAAAGAATTAAAACCAAACAAAAGGCCTTGGGAATATAATATACAGGCTGCTTAAACTACATATTGCTCATTCAACCATGTCCCTCATTTGTACAAATAAAGTTGATTAAAGTTGGTAAACACTGTGAAGTTGATTAAAGTATATTAATAATTAAAGGTTAATCAATGAGAGCCGTCATTAAAGTATGAACCAAGTTGGCAACTTATAAACGTGCTCCAGTCAAATTGTTATGCATAAGTCGCCTATGAAAATTTAAGATGTGCAACACTTCCATATTGATAGACTTTTTCCCTAACCATTCATTGACCTGATTTCATTTATAAGCTACGACAATTCTATTCAACCACCCATCATTCTCTCTGCAATGGCTTCCACTTTCAATATTATCTCCTTCTCTCTCATTCTCATCTTCCTCCTGACAACCACTCCTCTCACTTCTGGAAAACTCCTGCATCTCCAGTTCCACCAGATCCATTTCGGTCGGGACTCCAACGAAGTGGTTGTCGTGAGCCCGAACACCACCTCGTCCACCTTCGGGACGATTGCGGTGGTCGATGATGCACTGAGGGCGGGGCCAGAGCCAACATCGAAGCTCATCGGTCGGGTCCAAGGACAATCACTCAGGCATCGCAAGAATCACCAGCATTCCTCATTGTTCAGAATTTCGTTTTCAGTGAGGGCAAGTACAATGGGAGCACACTTGCGGCATTCGGCAGGGCTACGTTTGGGCCTGAAAGAGAGTACAGCATCGTTGGAGGCAGCGGGAAGTTTCGGCTTGCTCGGGGGTTTGCTGTCGGCAGAGTTGTAACTTTACCTGTGGGTTTAACTATAGAGTTTGATGTTTATATCAAGCGTTTATGAGATGTACATTCATGATTGTTGACTTGTATTATCTTGTTCTTGAATAATCTTTGGAATATAAGATTCGGCCCCTGGGTACTCTCAATATTATTAAGGGGAAACTTTTTCTCCTCACAGTTGTGGTAGTCCCAATATTGAGTGTGTTCTCTAATCAGCAATTCTCAAATTTCTCTTTAATCCTGAGTTTGTTTCTTATTAGTGAAAATTAAAATATGTTTAGCTGTGATATTCTAATATGTTTTTCGTAAAGAATAGTATGACTTTTTCTTATAAATTAATTTCCAACTCTTTGAACATGATTGGCGATGTCTAGGTGCGAACATAATTTTTAGTGTCAGCTATGTATTAATCTTCGTTTCTTTCAATTATCTACTTGAGCCCGTCGTTAATGTCTACAAAAAAGTATCAGATACCCGGTAGGCACTTACAGGAAGAGAGAGACTAGAGGAGTCCATCTATTTATTTACTCTCTTCTGGATGGATCGATCTTTCTTCTTCTAAGTCACTCTCTTTAGAATTTAGATCTCCTTCTGGTAGGTATACTTGCAAAGTTCCAAATACCTTCTTCAAGCCTAAAGTAAATGAGGAGAGAGACTAGCATTGCTTGTACAAAAGATAAAAAAGGCCTCAAAGTATTGTTGGAAGAAAAGCTATACTTGGGAAATCGATCAAGCTTATCAATTTTCCTCATAAAAAAGATCACACTTACCAATCCTATAGTCAGTGTAGTCAGTGGCGTAGTAGCTATGATTTTGAACTCGGGAGGGACACTTCTCTACACCAATCTAAATGTTTCGTGGTCCTTCTTGAAAAAACTATCAAGACAGTGGTGGGCGTAAGTTTTTTTTTTTTTTTTTTTTTTTGCTTTTTAGTTTATATATAATAGAATTGCAGTAGACTTATAATTTAATAATTTTAAATAAAATCTGTTGAGATGCAAGACGTGGGGTCTCAATTTTGGGGTTGTGAATACTGCAACAACTGGAGAAAGTGGTGGATTCATGAAAAGTGTGGTGACTTATAGTGTGATGGGCGATCTCACTACAACGCACATATCCATGACTTATAGTATCATCATGTTGAACAAGTTCAATATTTAAAATGTGGTGTACCTGGAACGTGTTCCTTGGTAAGAAGACTGTAATCATGATGGGATAAAAGCTGGGTGCTTAAACTTTTTGAAGCTTTTTTTTGTTTTGCTTATAAATCTATATATGCTTGTACTGAAGTTTTAAAGTAGTTTAAAACTTTTGTTGAACACAATAATAAAGAAATAATGAGAAATTATAGAGATGAAGTAGGAAAAAATTGAAAAGAAATGAGAATAAAAAGATTCAAACCTAGGTTCGTGAACAATAAAGTACAAATAACCATCAGCTGACCTATGTTGTTCTTTGTATTCTAAGTTGGTATATTTTATTTATTTGTAAACCAAGTTGGGCACTATTTCATTTTTGGGCAGGCCCGGGTCACGTGAGTCCCTTGACTCCCTTGGCTCCGCCTCTTCCTATAGTCTTAGTTTTCATCTCAACAATGGCCTTCAAATTCCCTCAATGAGGCATGGAGAAAAGATTAACAAACTGAAACATAAAAATACTTTTAAGTGGTCCTGCTAGTGCAGAAAGCGTTCCTTCTTTACTTCGTTTTTTGAGTTAAAAGGTGATAAAAATCACCTTGTTTCATTACAGGATATTAATGAAACAACAACAACAACGACTGAGCCATTTGTCCCAAGTATTTGGGGTAGGCTACATGAATCAAAACAGAATTACGCCGGATCGGGCACGTGGATCAGCTTTCTCCACTCATTCCTATTGAGCAATATGTACCTTTAACCTTCATTTCTTGTCGTATTACCTCCATCCATGTTTTCTTCGGTCTCCCCTGCGCTCTTTTAACTTGCCCTAAATTGATATGCTCTACTCGTCGGACTGGCGCATATGTAGGTCTACGTCGCACATGACCAAACCATCGTAGGCGGTTTTCTCTCATCTTCTCTTCTATAGAGGCTACACCTATTTTAGTATAAATATCCTCATTTATCACCTTATCTCTCCGCGTGTTACCACATATCCAACGAAATATGTGCATCTCTGCTACACTCATCTTCTGAACATGATGTCTCTTTATAGCCAAATATTTTGTGTCATATAATAAAGCTGGCCTAATAGCAGTCCCGTAAAACTTTCCCTTCAGCCATAACGGAATGTTACGATCACATAAAACTCCTGTTGCATTCCTTCATTTCAATCAGCCGGCTTGGATCTTATGGTTGACATCACTATCGATCTCCCCATTCTTTTAGATAATAGAATTCAAGTATATAAAATGACTGCTCCCAAGAGATATTAATGAAACAATCAACACAAAAGTAGATCCCATCGTCCAAATCCCTTCCCTATAGTAATTCAAGAGGAAGAAAAGAGAAAAACATCAAGAGTACATCAAGGAAGAAAATAAAGCATAAATTGGAGTACACCACCAAAAGAAAGGTGGAAACCATCATCCAAATCAGTCAAGGAAGATGGTCCGCAGGTTTGCCCAAAGGTGGATGTGAAGGGCATATCCGAGGACCAATGGCTCGCTACTCCTATGGAGGGCTTCTAAACATTGCACCCGTATGAAGTAGTCCTCAAGAAGAGACTGCAGCAACACCTTGCCATGAGGAGATCAAAGTCAGGATACTAAAAACCATCTTTGAAATAGAAGGACGAATCTGTCTAAAGCAACAATCATTCCTGGATTTCCAAATAAACAATAGAACGACAGCGAAGGTTCGGTTCCTCATACGTGAAGAAGTCCCATCAATGGATGGCCGAGTCGAAAGCCAAAGGTTAAAGGAGGAGGAAGGGGGCTTTGTCCATGTGAAGGCTATTTGACACTATCGACCTCTTACACCCCAGTACACCGAAAGGAGAGGTGATCCCGTGGCTCTGGGCCATTCGCGCAGATTGAGCACTGACTTGAGTTAATTATATGTCTTCGGAGAAGATTTTTTTTTTTTTTTTTTTGGTTAAGATGGCGTTGTTTGTCACCAACCAGAGGAAGATACAAATCTTCAAGGGGAGGTGTCAAAATAGTCTTAGCATCCTGAAGTCTACATCCCCCGTCATTAAGGATGAAGTAACAGACCCCCAACGCCTAACATCTTCTCCATTGTTGCAGAAGCCGTTGGTTTGGTCTCTTCTCTTAGGATCCATGTAATGATTCCCCTGAACTTAAGTGTCCAATGCCCCGTACGATAATAATCCCTCTCTAAGGCTCCCTAGTTTGTAGCTATTGAAAATTCTAGGGAACATCGTGGCAAAGGGTGTTGGGAAAACGAAAAATTTGAAGTGAATCTTTAAGCCGAATTTAGCCGAGATTCGATGATAGAATCAATCGGATAATGGTTGGAGTGTGTTCTCCTTCCATTGGGGATGAACGTGGTATATTCACATGTTCAATTCCGTTTTCAAATGAATGAGATATTCAAGTCAAAAGTTAGCATAATTCAATAACTAAAGGGGACTAAATGTAGCTAAAATATTTAGTCTCACATTGGATATGAAGTGAAAATTTGAAGTGTTTAAATATGGAAAGATGAGAACAAAGGTTGTGCCATTTGAGTACTTGGAGTTTTCATGCACGTTTGGGGGGAAACCATGCCCCCGCCGTGCCGCCGCTCGTCTCGGCGTCGGTGCCGGAGTCCGCAATCCGGAGTCGCTCCTCTTCGTCATTTCTAAACACACCAAATCTTCTCGTGTAATAGAAACAAAATTGTTATCTGAATTTGTGGACTTCCTACTGTGGATTACAGAAGATGTCTGAGATTAATCAAGATAGTATACCAGTAAGGCACCAAACATGCAAATTAAGACACTGATGTCTGCTCCACTTCCTAACCCGAAGGCAGAGAAGCCAGAAAAATTTGATGGCACAGAATTCAAGAGGTGGCAACAGAAGATGCTATTTTACTTAACGACTCTGTATTTGGACAAATTCAAGAAAGAGGATCCACCGGAACCCATAACTGATCGGGACTCAGTCCTTGCAATTAATGTATGGACACAAGGCGATTTCCTTTGTCAAAACTATATTTTAAATGGATTGGATGACTTTTTGTACAATGTCTACAGTCCTATTCAAACGACAAAGAAGTCATGGGTAAGCCTCGATGAGAAGTACAAAACTGAGGATGCCGGTACTAAGAAGTTCGTCATGGGATAATTTCTGAAGTACAAAATGGTGGACAGTAAGACTGTAATCAGCCAGGTGCAAGACTTCCAGCTTATCTTGCACGAGATAGAGGCTGAAAGTATGATTCTACCTGAAACTTTTCAAGTAACAACTACAGTAGAGAAACTCCCACCTGCGTGGAGAGATTTCAAGAACTACCTAAAGCACAAGGGTAAGAAGCTGAAGTTGGAAGATCTCATTGTGAGATTTTGGACTGAGGAGGACAATCGAAAGTCCGATAAAAGGAGCAACAAGAATTCCTATGAAGTCAAAACCAATGTGATCGAAGACTCAAAAGAAAAAGCGTCTACTTCCAAAGGCTTAAAGCGGAAGAAGATTGTCTCAGGATACGAAAGCAAGGACCAAAAAGGTAAGAACAAGCACTTCAAAGAAACTTACTATATCTGCAACAAAGGGGAACATAAAGCGAATGATATCGCAGTCGTCTCAAAAAGAACAAGAAAGAACTATCCACAGGCAAACCTGACCGACCATGCGTCACCAAGCGTATTAGCTATGGTGTCAGAAGTGAATCTGACAACTAACACTAAGGATTGGTGGGTAGACAGTGGGGCTACTCGGTACATCTGCTCTGAGAAAATATTATTCTCTGAATATCAAAATCTAGAGCATGATGAGTAACTCTTCATAGGCAAATCAGCCGTCTCCAAGGTTGAGGGAAAGAGAAAGGTCATACTGAAGTGGACATCTGAGAAGGAGCTCACTCTGAACGATGTACTGCATGTTCTAGGTATCTACAAGAACCTGATATCCGGTTCAACTCTTTATACAAAAGGCTTTAGAATGGTCTTTGAATCTGATAAATTTGTACTTACTAAGAATGGCATGTATGTGGGCAAGGGTTATCTTGTTGAGAATCTTTTCAATGCCAATGTTGCTGTAGTGGGCAAAAAGTATATGTATTTATACCCAAAGCTCATAAATAAAAGAAAATCTTCTGTTTAGTTGCTTGAGTCTCCTATATTATGGCATGCTAGATTAGGACATGTAAATTATAAGTCTTTACAAAACTTGTCTAATCTAAGATATATTCTTAAGCTCAACTTGAAAGAAATTCGCAAGTATGAGATTTGTGTTGAGGCCAAGTTCGCGAAAAATTCATTTCACTCAATTGATCAAAATACAGTAAAATTAATTCATAGCGACTTGTGTGACTTAAAATTTGCACCAATAAGAGGTGGTAAAAAGTATTTCATTACTTTCATTGATGCCTGTATAAGATACTGCTATGTGTATCTTCTAAACAATAAAGATGAGGTTGAGAATCAACTCAACAAAAATATAAAGATTCTAAAATCCGATCGAGGCGGAGAATATGAATTAAATGAATTCAATGAGTTATGTGCTAATTTTAGTATAATTCACCAAACCACAGTATCATACACTCCTCAGCAGAATGAGAATGTTGAAAGAAAGAATAAGACTTTAAAAAATATGATAAATTCCATACTCGTAAGTTCTGGTGCACCTTAGAACTTATGGGGAGAAACTCTGTTAACTGCAAATTATATTCTAAAAAGAATACCACACAATGGTCTTATACCATTTGAGTTATGGCATGGAAGAGCACCTTCCTACAATTATCTCATAATGTGTTGATGCCTTGCAAAGGTACTAGCCTTACTACCTAAAAAGACTAAGTTGGGAACGAAAACTATAGACTGTGTTTTCATAGGATATGCCTTGAATAATAGTGCTTATAAATTTTTGGTATACAAATCAGAAATACCTGATATTCATGTAAACATGATTATCGAATCCAGAGTTGCCATGTTCTTTGAAGATATCTTTTCGTATAAACGAAAAGAAGACAAAAATTTTGAGAAAAGAACACATGAAATAATATTTAGAGATAAAGGATCTCAGTTGACCTACAGTTAATGCGAAAGTTGAACCAAGAAGGAGTCAGAGATCGAGAATCTCAAAATTTTTTAGTTCAAACTTCGTAGCATATGCACTTGAAAGTGAACCTTAAATATTTAAAAAGGCTATATCTATTTCAGAAGACAAATGTGAAAAGAACCTGTAAACAACGAAATAGAATCAATCCTAAGTATCACACTTGAGAATTGGCAAACTTGCCTCCTAACAGTAGCAATCGGGAGTAAGTAAATTTTCAAAAGAAAATTAAAACTTGATGGATCTATCGATAAATACAAGGATAGATTAATAGCCAAATGTTATCAACAAAAAGAAGGACTTGACTATTTTGATACTTATTCGTCAGTAAAAAGAATAACATCCATTCGGATGTTAATTGTGATTGTAGCATTGCACAGCTTAGATATTCATCAAATGAATATCAAGACTGCATTCCTAAATGGCGACTTAAATGAAAAAATATACATGGAACAACCTGAAGAATTTATAGTTAAGGGCCAAGAATACAAAGTGTGTAAATTGATAAAATCCTTATGCGATTTAAAACAGGCTCCAAAACAATAGCATGCAGAATTCGATAGTGTCATGATCAAAGATGGATTCAATATCAATGAATGCGATAAGTGTTTCTATACTAAAACAGTTAAAAATACATGTATCATTACATGTCTTTATGTAGACGATATGTTGATACTTGGGATTAATATTAAGGTTATTAGGTCTACAAAACAGATGCTCCAACAATTTTGATATTAAGAATCTGGGTGTTGCTGATATAATTTTAGAAACTAAAATTATAAGAACACCAGATAGAATCAGTCTATCTCAATCTCATTACGTAAATAAAATGAGAATGATTTAAGGAACATGGGATAAAAGAGAATACGAATCGTTTTCTTTCATACATTCACCTTCGTAAGAATACATATATTGCAACACGACAGTTGAAGTATACCAAACAAACATGTATTGTCCGTTCCACAATGGAATCAGAATTTATAGCCTTAGATAAGGCTGGAGAAGAAGCAGAATGGTTTCAATAATTTTTAAAAGATATACCATTATGGGACAAGCCAGTGCCTGCCATATGTATTTACTGCGATAATCAAACAGTGATATCTCGGGCACAAACTTTTATATATAACGGTAAGTCTAGACATATTCGTCATAGACATAACACCGTAAAGTAATTACTCTCAAATAGAATTATCTCTATTGACTTTGTATTATCAAAAGATAATCTAGCGGATTCGTTTACTAAAGATTTAAATGGAGAGCGTATAAACTGCGGATCGAGAGGAATGGGACTAAAAGGCTAAACTTACCGAGTCAACTTAATGGAAACCTTACTTAGCGACTGGAGATCCCACGGACTAAGTTCAAGAGGAAAAACTAATTATGATTAACTCTGTGAGTAAGCACTTAGGAGCTTGACTTCAATCTATTCCTATGATGCATCTAAGTGCTTTCTACAAATTGACTTAGGATAAGATTAAGGCGTTTAATGATGCCTATATCTTGTTATTAAAACAAGTGGGGTAGAGTAGATTACTCTTAATAGGATGATCACCTATGTGAGTATAGAGCTGGGTCGGCTCTTTGGGAGTCTCTGTGGGGGTTGTGATTCCCTAAATATACTCTCTGAAACTAAGATATCCTGGGCCAAAATGGATACAACCGAGAATAAAAATTGATTTTGAAAAGTTGCTGTGTGAGGCTTGTTGACTTGGCTTACACTAACGGCTGACAGTTCAAGACTTAATCCACAGATTAGCCAGTAAGTTTGATAAAACTTTCGCTATCGATGGTTCAAAACCTAGTTCACCTATTCGGATGCAGTTTATTTTCAAAAGTATCTTTCACTATAGATTCAGTCTCATAGTGTCAATTCTCTGAATCTCTATTCATTATGGGGGATTGTTGGAAAAACATAGAATTTGAAGTGAATTTTTGAGCTGAATTTAGGCGAGATCCGTTGATAGAATCAATTGGATAATGGTTGGAGTGTGTTCTCCTTTCATTGGGGTTGAACGTGGTATATTCACATGTTCAATTCCATTTTCAAATGAATGAGATATTCAATTTAAAAGTTAGCCTAATTCAATAGCTAAATCGGACTAAAGGTAGCTAAAACATTTAGTCTCACATTAGATATGAAGTGAAAATTTGAAGTGTTTAAATATAAAAAGATGAGAATAAAGGGTGTGCCCTTTGGGTACTTGGAGTCTTCGCGCGCGTTGGGGGGGAAACCATGCCCACACGTGCGTGCGTGCTGCCGCCCGCCCGTTCTGGCCCGGCGCTGGTGCCAGAGTCCAGAGTCTAACACCCGATCTGGTTCTTTTTGGATTGGGCTACACGGATGATAAACGATCGCGGGTCTTGGATGCAGATCCACCCGCTATCCGAATCCGCTTGCACAGTTAGATAGAACCGCATCAACAGTTCAGATAGGAATAGTTGCGACAGTTCCTGGCTTTCCTCCAACAAGTTCCTAGGAGCACTATAAATAGCGCTCATCTCCGTCATTTCTAAACACACCAAATCTTCTCGTCCTTTTCTGTAGACAGATGACTTTCTTTCTCTCCCTCTCTGTAGAACAGAGAACTGTTAAAGATTCGCGGGTCTTGGATGCAGATCCACCCGCTACTCAAATTCACGTGCATGGTTTACAGAACCGTTGAGTGGTTCAGATAGGAACAATCACAACCGTTCCCACTTTCCTCCATTGGGTTCCCAGGACGCTATAAATAGCTCTCCTTCCCGTCATTTCTGAACACGCCAAATCTTCTCGTCCTTTTCTATAGTCAGAAGACTTTCTTCCTCTCCCTCTCTGCAAAACAGAGATCTGTTAAAGATTCGATCCGAAAGGAATAAAAAATTCAACTGATTCTGTAATAGAAACAGAAATGTTGTCTGAATCTGTGGATTCCTAAGATAAAAATTCTTCTCTCTCCCTCCTTTTCTTTATAGTGAATAATCCTCCATATTAAGACAAATATTCTCATTAAAATTTGTCTTTGTCCAACTTGTAAAGGTACTGATTAACTATAGTTCGACTGTATGGTGATTTGGTAGTGCTATCCAAATATCATGAAAGAGTGTTGTATTTTGGAGACCAGCGTCCAGTAAACCGTTAGCACCGTAGCGGGGGACATAATTGTCTTAAGGAGATTCGTTATAGGCGTACCTCACTCCATTTGCTATATAATTGAACTAACGATCTTTTTACAGGAGTTATGGTGTAATATTTATATTCATAAATATTACTGTAAATTGAGACTGCCTAATACCAGTCTAATTGGTGTTTAACTAAGAGAGATAATTGAAAGGTTTTTCTGTAGTTAAGAAACGTTCTATTAAATGAAAAAACCTCCCACTTGATATTCACCGACCTAGCCAATTAAATCGGTGATATTGATTAGTTGTCAGATCTAACAAAAGGGACATTTGCACAGCAGGCATCCTACAAAAGCCTTGTGTCCCCCCACCCCTTTTCTTAACTTCAGTGAATTGATGAAAAAAATGAACAACTTTAGCTACGCCTTTCCAGGAATCATAAGTAGTTACATGCTTGAAAATGACACCGAATTTGACTTTCCTCGCCGTTAGTACTTTTGAAGGTAAGATTGCCAAAACGCTCCATCATTTCTGTGTAACTTCTACCACTGTTTGCAAAGGAGTGCTTTGTTCATATCCTGCTAATTAATAATGCCTAGCCCTCACATTCGGAGGGCCTTGTTGACGACCAACCAGAGGAACATTCTAATTTTAGGTGGCGCCTTAACCTTTCATATTACTTTCCGCATATGCTTACCTATTGGATGCATCTCCTATCAGGTACTTTCAGGAGATTGGTTAGGAGGGTTATGGAGCTGCCACAGATGGACAAGGCCTCTGGCACCCCATTAGAGGGGGCACATGGAGGGGACGACGAGGACTTCGACTTTATGTGATCAGTGTCATCTAGGGCCTCATCCTGACTTTTACTCCAGGGATATCTTGCTTTTGTTTCAAGGAGCGCTATGATCTCTTTTGTGCTATGTTTTGTAGTTGATGTTGTTCATTTTATTTTGCTTTCCCCTCCAGCACCTACGTGTGCACAAAAACCAGTTGGTTATTTGGGAGAATCTGATGTATTTTTTGATGAACATGTTTTGTGGGGTTGTTTTGTTAAAGATTTTAATGGAACGCGGGGGACCGATATAAGTACACCTTTTACTCTAAAAAAAAATGTCTAGCCCTCCGTGTTCCTTCTTCTTGCATGCTCTTCCTCAATTGATAAAGTTTACCCACATCCTTCTTTATATCATATCTATAGGAAATTCCTGCGAAGCATGTCAATACGCTTAATTGGCCATTTAGGGAGTTCAAAGATTGACATAGTGTATGTTGGGTTAGAAAATGACACAGAATTCTCCAGGGTAATTTTCCACCCGGAGAGAGGCACTCCCTTTCAAACCTGCTAACCTTTCAACCACTTTATTTACTGGGGGAACCGGTCCGATTTCCTGAGCTTAGCTAGGAACATTGGTAATCCTAGATATTTGAATGGGAAATCTTTTGTCTTACAATTCAAGCAGGTTGGGAGAAAATCCACTCGTTCCTTGGAGATAGACAAGGTAGGAGCTTAAAGATAGATAAGGGTAGGAGAGTACTCTTGTCAAAATTAATCCAAAGTCCCGACCATGCTTCAAAGCAGTACAAGAGACACTTCAATGTGATTACTTCGTGAACATCATTAGCTCCAAACATGAGCGCATCATCTGCATGTTGAAAAATGGAGATGCCTCTCCCATCTCCAGCTGCACCCATACCCTTAAAAAATTGCTATGTCTTACCTCTTGACCATTTCGGTAAGGACGTCTACCATGATCGTAAGTGGAGAAAGTGAATTTTCTCGTCTATGAGGCACGAATATTTGCACCCATAAAGTTGATTAACACACCATTTGGATTTTTATACCGACAAATTTGATTAACACATCCCCCAATATTCCTTAAATACCCTTAACTACTGAAATCCTAAAAAATTAAAAAATTCCTAATTCCTAACCTCCCTAATTCCTAACCTACTCATAAGCCTAAACAACAACTCTCCCCCAATTTCTCCCTCCCATTCTCTCCTGCAGCCCCTCTCTCTATTTCAACTGATTTTTTCCCTCAAAATTTAGCATTCTCACTATCAATTTCTTCGTAGTTGAGGTCAGATCTCTTCAGAATAAACGCGAATTCTCAATTCTATAATTCTAGTAGCTCACTATTCTCTACATTTTCAAAATAATATCAAAATCTTGATGTTTCTTTCATTTTTTTGAAATTCATTGTCTTTAATTGTTGCTAAGGAGAATGTAGGTTCTATTCTGTTGAAAACATAGCAAAATTTCAAACAATTACGATCAAAATTTGTGAATTTTTGAGGAATTTTAGAGTTGGGTTCAGAATCTGTTCAGTCCTAGGCCGAGTAGTTGTTAATCTGTTCGGTTGTTACAGGCTGAACATATTTCTAATACTCGGCAGTAGGAGGCCGAATGTTAATACTCTGTTCGGCCTTCAGAGGCCGAAGATGAGTTACTGTTCAACTTATAGTGGTTGAACAATAGGACATTGTTTGACCATCTTTGGCCGAATATTGCTCTTAAGTTCGGCCATTATAGCCCTAACAGATGTGTTATATCTATCGGAGTTTATGGCTAACATGCTCTAGGACTGTCTACAGAAGATATGAGTAGGGCAGAACCATCTAGAGTTCGATGTACTACTTCGAGTAGACGCTCTAGGCATGCATCTCTTTTCGATATTTCAGAAATAGAGGAGGTTGAATAAAATGTTGATATTGAGGAAGAAGTGTCTGAAGAGTTGACGAGACCATTTTCGAGTGGTCCTTATGATATTTCTATCCTACGAAGCTTCAAAACACATATAGCAGCAGATATTTGGAGTCAAAAGGTGATATTTTTTGAATAATAATTCTTTTATGAAATATTTGGAGAATTTCTTATGATTTTTGTTGTGCTCATTTATTTTCTTACAGGAGAGAGATCCTCTGAAATCCCTCTGTCACACATCAAAATTGAATGATTGGTCTGTTAAAGAACTCAACCGTCGCTTCAAAAATTACATTGATCATTATATATTACGAGGGTTGGTTGATATTTCACATCAAAATATCAATCGTATACTAGTTTCAACTTTTGTGGAGAGATGGCAGCCAGAAACCAATACTTTTCACATGCCATTCAGAGAGATGACAATAACATTGGATGATGTTTCCACACTTATTGGCATACCAGTTGTAGGACGATCCGTTAACCTCCTACCATGGAAGATGCAACGAAACTACCCATGTGGTCACTTGGGGTGACACGAAAAGTTGCAGAAGATGAGTTGGGGATAATGAGGGGTACATCTGTTAGATTGGAGTGGATCTGTTCCTGCTTCTCTAATGTTACGGATGCTGACACGGAGGTCCGAATTAAGTGCGCGGTTAGAACTTATTTGCTTTATTTGGTTGGGTGCACTTTATTTAGTGATAAAAGTGGAATATGAGTTTCTATCTCATATGTTAGTCTGTTTGAATACTTGGGTGTTGTTTCAACTTATGCATAGGGCACAGCTACACTAGCATATTTATATAGACAACTTTGGTTTGCTTTCAGAGGTGGCATCAAGCAAATTACTGGTTATTTATCATTCTAAAGTATTAGTAGTATTTAATACTTGTTTTAAAAAAACTTGTTATGAGTATAAGACTAATATTGGAGAGTTTTGAAACAGACATGGATATACGAGTACTTTTATATTATGAGACCCCCACACAATATGGATTACACGAATGCTCTTCCACGTGCTTGCATGTAGGGTTGGGTGGATAGGCGGGAAAATCTTTGGACAAGTTACAAGCAGTTCGTGAATCTCTTGAATACTTGTGAGCAGATGAGATAAATTAGTTACAAACAACAAAGCAATGCACATAATTCGGATAACAATTATATTAATGTTAACTTTTTTCATATGTACGTCGTATGGAATCCATATCAAGAATCTAGAGCGTTCCCTAATGTTCCTTTCTTCACTAGATGTATAAAGTGTGTTGATATTGTAGAACCTTATCTTCCAGAAAGAGTGTTACAGCAGTTTGGCTGAGTACAAAGTATACCTCCTTTACCCATCTCGCTATCTCATTGTAGAAGAGGATACAATTCGAAGCTGTACAAATTATCCTACAATAGTGTAGATCATTTTTGAGAGAGGCGGCATAGTCATGTATTATCTGAAGAGGAAAGGAGTATACCAGTGACATATCGTGAGAATCAATTGATCAGTACATAGACAAGTACCTCCAGATATCTAACCTTGTAATTCAAAATCCGGTGTACAGCACCACAGGCGCAGAAATACAAACATACGCCACTGAAGTTGCACCCAATATCCTTGCTCAGGTATAATATTCAACTAATTTTTAAAAGTTTAAGCTTAAATTCCTCATTTTGATGCATTTCTAATTTTTTTCAGCGTGTTGCTCATGCATTACAGATTTGCGAACCTACACTTCTAAGAGGGGACATGGGAGAGCACACTATTCCTGATTTCTACAATACCCTCTACAATATGAAGCAAGCACTTGAAGGTGGTAAAGAATGATATCCAATGAAGGATACCCGTGCATATAAACGAAAGAAATAGAACTGTATTATTTGCTTGTATTTATTCAGCTAAGATGTATAATTATTGAACTTATGTCACTTGAAATATTTAGTTGATTTTATGCAGACTATGTGTTTTTGAGACTTTAATTTGTTCAATCATTTGTGTGATCCATTTTTAGTTATATGTTAAAGAAAAAGTTTAGAAAGTTTCAGTCAAACGACTGTCTTACATCAGTAGAGATCTTTACTTAGCTTGATTAAAATATTTTGATGCATGAAATAAGTATTGGATGCACAATTGTCAAAGAAGAATTGGTGAAGAAATAGGTCAAACTGACAAAATTATCTCACTGTTCGGCTGTCAGAGTCCGAACAGTTTCTATTCTATTCGGCCGCTGACAGCCGAACAATGCAATGATATTTGACCGTACATGGCTGAACGTTCTTGGCCGAATAGTTTTTTTAAAATAATTTCTCTCTGTTCGGCTAGCCATGCCGAACAGCCTATCTGCTGTTAAGCCACTGACAACTGAACAGGAATTAAAAGTTCAGCTATTAGCAGCCGAACATTCTTGGGCAAGTAGGGTTAAAAACCATCTTCAGAGTTTGACAAATTTCATAACTTCATGCACTTTTTAAACAATGTTTTTTATTTATGGTTGGGTCTACATGAATCTGTCATTCCATCAGTTAGTAAAAGATGCCTCCAACCAAAGAAGAATAATGTCGAATTATAAAATTTGAAAATAAACCAAAGTACTATAATTGTGTTTCAAAAATTCAGAAATCTTCAAAAGTAAAAGTCAATGTTCAATCAATATTGATTGTAATCCAAAATCAATAGAATTACTAAACAATACATTTGCAGTCCACTCTTGTACGCACAGTTCCAACCTTCAGCACTTGGTAGTCGATACTCGTACCTATATGCCATTTGGGGTACTGGATGTCCATTGCGTAAATGTAACTCAATGATATAATTATTGTTGACAAAATCAATTAAAATAGATCGGCGTGCAAAAGTAGGGATTGGTGGACTTCTAAGTGACAAGAAAGTCAGACTCTGAAGTCATGACCAAAAAAATAATACCACATTATAATGAGAGAGGATATGAGAAATCCCATCTCAGGAATAATCATCCATTTGTTATATGGTGCAACACCGTCAAAGTGACTTAGAGAATATCTAATCTGCTCCACGCGCTGACAACTTTCATATACACCTTCATATAAATGGAGATAACAATTTAATTCTCTAACAAGTCCCACCTGACTTGAGTCCATCTCGCCTTATCAAAACTGAGCAAACTTGTAACAGCTCGATATCCACAATTGCCATCCGCTTGCACACTCTTTAGATGTACAATCCACGGATGAATTGGTTTCGAAAATTGATCTAAATACTTTTGTCTAGTGTAGCGTACGATCAACCTACATTTGAAGTGTTAACAAAATATTTAATATTTAACTCAAAAGAAATATTTGATGAATATAAAAATAAATTATACCTTTTCTTTTGGCCGCAATATGGATTTGAAAGAAACTTGAATTTTATTCTGAGATGACAGCTCTGAACAACTATCTTGTGCAGAAGTTTTCAACTTGTGTGCCATAGGTAGTCGACGAGTCGATGCTTCATTTTTGGCAACATTCTTACCACGTTTTCATATCTTAACTTCAGATTCGTTAAGAGAGAAAGTACTTGAATTAACTAACTCTCGCATTCTCTTTAACAAGATTATCTTCTCAGAATCGTTGGCTTTGATAAAGCATTGGTTTATCTTGTGTATCTCTTCTGTCCAACGATTTCTCATGTCCATTACCACTTCGCAGTCAATAGGCGCAGATGGTGACATATTTAGTGTTCTCCAGTGGCTATAAATAGAATCTAAGAGAACGAGAATATTGAGTCTGTCATACTTAGCAATTCATGTGCACAAGGTAATCCGTGGGTCATTCTCAATGTGCACTTACATGTAATGTCATCGATACTGACAATGTTGCTTCTTTTTGATTCCTCAACAACCTTGTTCAGTGCAGTAATGAATACAATATCACAAAAAACTTATACTGGGATGACTTGAAGTCATGTAATACTACATTTATACTCTTTTTGAAGTAAGCTTTAATTTCAGTATGTTGTAACTCTAAAAGTGCATGAATTTTGGCCCAACTAGTCTCAAAATTTTGAAGAGATGATCCTAGATACTTTTTTAACTTTGCTTATACACTCTCAGCTCTGAAAATATAAGATAATGAATATGTAAGGATACTTGATGTTAACAATATTATATAGTAGTTATGTTTTTTAAATTTACAGACATCGTTAAAGCATACCTGTTTGTTGATGTGTTTCCTGCATTATCGTGTCAGTCCAGTGATCGGTCGCTGATACTGCATAATTATTATCACATTCTCATACTTATTATATAATAAACTCTATTTTTAATATTATTTGTTATCTAATTTATATGCAGGCCCATTGCTAAAGGAAAGGGAAGAGAAATGAGCCCAAAAGTCCATCAAAATTCTGATTTAATTCAAAATTAAAAGATCATGACTGTTCAAGGCAAATCAGAGAAGATAAAATTGATTAAAAATCGGTTAGAACAAATCTTTATAAATCAATTGATTAAAACCAAAGATCAAAGACAGTTTCGTCAAATTCAAGGCTGAAACAGGAAATCCAGAACCAGATAAAGGAAAATCGCTAAATCAGGAGCTGTACCACCCAGGCTGTGGAAATGCGGCCCAAAGTCGCGTTTCTGCGGCTTTGTTGAAATGGTTTGGGGAGCATTTTCTCCACTATCTTCGTACGCTCCTCCCCATTGGGTTTTTGTCTATAAATACTAGGTTTTCAGAGACTACCAAGGGTGATCAAGCAGAGATAGATTTTAGGTCAGTTTTTCATTATTTTTATTGTAGGTTTTTATTTTCATTTTATGTAATTTTTATTTCTTTGTAAGCATGAATTAGACTGAGATTCATGTAAGTAAGAGAGAGACTTTGTTGAGAGTGACACCGATGTAACCTCCTCCTTTCTTTCATAATTTCTGCAAGCAATTAAAAGTAACATCTTGATGCTTTTCTTTATTTATATGTTCTTCTTTTTTTTCTACGTTTCCTTTTTTGATTTTGATGAATGTCCAAGTGAATTTAGAGCATCAGTATAGCCATATTTGTGTGAGTGCCACCGATATTTCATGATGATGTTCTCCTCCTCAATATTCGTATCATTTCATTCTTCTTCATCTTGATGATGTAATGCGAATGGAGACTGAGCTCGATCTTATGGGTTTTGCGTTGATCGCCTCCGAAGTATGGTAAAACATGAAAGGTTTCAAAGTAAGTCATTAGCCGGAAGAGGTAAGTTTTTCTTTTAGGTTTTTCTTTCTTTTCTTTTAACTTTTAGTTTAGATCACCAACACTACAATCTTCCTACTCTTTTATTACTCTTTTTAATTTCTTTGTATAAATCTATTTTTCATTTTCTCCACCTTCTCAATCTACCACTTTCTTCCTAACTTAACTATAACCTATTTTCCTTTTTCTTTTCAAGAACTAAAGAAGGTCTTTAACCATTCTTTGTAACTTAAAAGAGAGCTTACTAAAAAACTTTCAACGGTAGTCCATCCTTGTGGCTCACGACCCTCATAACCACTTGCTATAGCGGTAGAATTGAACACCTTGCACTACTGTTATAAAGTTCTAAAATTTTGTATTCTTGTGTGCATGTAAAACCTCAATCAAATTTTGGCGCCGTTGCCAGGGAGGGACGGTAAGTAATTCTCTTTTTAAGTTTACATTTTTGATTAGCTTTCTTCTTTGTTCGTGATATACATGTTTAACAACAAGAAAAATTTTGCTGCAATGGACATATAAGTGACCCTGGATTCTGCTCAAGAAAGCAGAGTCTAGAAGCCCTCAGATTTGCTACATTCCAGTGACAATCTGAGTGAACTACTAACCTGTATTTTTACAGGTTGGCTGAATTGCAAAGCTAAATTTCTATAGCTATTTATTTTCTTGATTAACTCATTGTACTCACTTTCTAGCCTCAATAGTAAAATGATGTTTGTTAAATGCTAAAAATGGTTTAGACTTTGCATTTAGGCACGTGTCTAATTCGTTTACATTTTATATTACTGTTGAAGAGTGCAGGAGTAAAGGGCCCGTATGCATAGCATATAGTTTAGGAAATATTTTTGAGTGATTATTTGCTTGTTATATGTTACTTTTCTATATCCTGCACATTTTGCACAATCAATCTTAGGGGTTTGTCCTATAAACAAGATAAGATGGGAAAGTCATTATTCTTCCTTAGCCCACAAACAATCTTTTCACTCACTAACCCAAGTCTAACTAAAACTGAGTAGACGTTGGCTCTAGGGACATCTCAGACTCATATAGGAGACTGATCTAAAGGAGAAGTTGATTAGAATTTGACTCTTGTCAAATCGATGTCTAAGGTTGGGGATTGAGAGGCGAAACCCCGAAGGTTGGTGGTTTGGCATAATTAGGCCCGTTACTTAGGGACGGATACCTCCCACTGATATTTCCCTTACCTGGCTGATTAACTTGTGGTCAGATTCTACAATAAACCTCTCATGGACAGTCTAACCAATTAGGAGTCGTCTAGGTCTAAGGTTTATCCTAACTTAGGTTAGAATTTTTTCTTTTTGTTTGTTTATTTATTTGTTTTTCTTTGTTTGATTTTGACATTTCTCGTGTGATATGATTTATAACAATAATGTTTTCAACTTTAATAGTAATCCATGTTACACCTCGACTTCTTTTTCAGATGTTACCAACCCGGAATATCATAATTTTAACCAACCTGTGTGCCAGATTGATCTTATCCGAATCAATACATGCCCCAATCCCAATACTATGAACAAGACTGGAATAACCATCACTACTCTTCACATAATCAATGGGGATACAACTCCCTTGAGTCATATTGTCAACCACCTTACTAACATTCAGCTTCATATACTCCTCCCGAACAACCATTAGAAGAATCAAATGACTAGGGAAAGAGGATGGAAGTCTTAGACGAGCTTGAGTGATGAATTCAAATTTTAGAAGACTCAAAATCCCGTCAAAATTTTCAAGTCACAAATCCTTACTCTATTTTTCAAGAAGAACACGACGACTTAGAAAAGAGTATGGAATCCATGATTCAAGCCCAAAATGGTCCACTCGATATGATAGAAGCAAGATTTAGTAGATTGAAAAATATGCTTAGGAATAAGGAAACTCTCCCTACCAAATCTTTGACTATTCTTGACATTTCTAGCCACATTGATGAAACCAAGAATCATGGTATCTTGAAGACTTTGACCAAGATTCAATTTCACCATAAAATCTTGAACTTGACTAATATCAACCTATTGACGAATTGGCAAGTTTTTATTAATGAGATTGAACTTGATTATGAATGTGAACCTGATCCCCAACTTTGTGAATCAGTTTCCATCTTCGAATCTATGTTGACTCCGGTATTCTTACCCAATTTGGACTAATTTTTCGAGCCACTATTTATTCCTATACCCATAGATCTAGAAATAGAATTACCAATTTTAGATAGTCACATTCCATTGATGAGAAAAGAATGTGAATTTAAATTCTTGGACTTGGACTCAACTCTTGAATCAAAACTAACCCTTGAACCCAAAGTTGATTTTTTCGAGTTAGTATTGGTTCCTGAACCTATCATTCTTGAGCCCAAGTCAACAATTCCACGGGGTCACATTCTTTTGTTGGACATAGGTATAGACCATGATGAGTCCGTTATGATTTTTCAAGACTGATCATGTAAAGGGAGTAAGTTTCTTGATAGGATCTTTCATGATCCTATTCATATTGGAATTGTAAATATATAAATAGAAAATAGGTCAATAAAGGTGAGTTCTGTGAACCACCACATTATCTTAATTGGGTAGCAACGCTTGACCCAATCAGACCACCACCGGAACTACCACCATAAGTTAATATTTTCCTTCTCTTTCTTCTTTTTCATGCATCTATGCATTAATTCATACATTGAAGATAATGCATGAGATAGGCGTGGGAGAGGATTCTAACATAACGTAGATTTTTCTTTTATTATTAAAAAATATATAAAAATAAAAAAATTATTATTAATATTTTTTTTACTTTTAAAAACTTTTTGAAAATAGAAAAAATATTTTGACTTTTTTTTAAGAAATTAAGTCAATTTTAAGAAATAGGAGAATCATAATTAGGATTTCTTATGCTTGGTCAAAATAAGATTATTTGTTTGATTTCAAGGATAGTAAGAAAAATTGAAAAAGTAATTTAGTCTTGATTTTTACCTTGATGATATATACATGCTTTATACACTTACACACTTAGGGTTCAAAAACAAAGATTATTATGTCTTATTTTTAAAAAAAGAAAAAGAATATATATATATATATATATATATATATATATATATATATATATATATATATATAAATCTTCTGATTAAGTTGGGTATTTGTGCCTCATAAAGCATAAGTATTCACGCCTAAAAGCGGTTCATATAATAAAATCTTTAGTTTTGTAGCCTTGTTTGCTCGAGTCCTTAAGTCTTTGGGGTGTTTTCTCATCCGGTGCCCTAAGACCGTTTGGTGTGGGAGTCACCGATTAAAGACTCGTTACATGGACAGATTAGAAAACCTAATAGAACTAAGGAATAATATCACCAAAAATTAAAAAATAACAGAAAATAATAATAAGGCATAAGAGGTAGAGTTAAAGAACCCCAAGTCAAAATTTCACAGTCACAAAGGTGCATATAACTTAGGGTAAAATAATAGACTAAATGAGAAATACAGTTTGACTCCTTACCTTAATTGATAACAAGTTTTTGAATAGAGACTAAGTTTAAGAATGAAAAATTCGATTTTTCTATAACTTATAGATTACTTGAACTTTTACAGTAATACTTTAAATATTTTTCTCTTTCAAAATATTTTTTTAAAATACTGACACTTTGTTTTTGTAGGTGTAATCCACTGAAAACCCTCACGAAACAAAACTCATCCTCTAGGGCAAATCTAGAGGTTTAATGGCTTGTCGCACATGCTCAGTACAATCGCGTGACTTGCGAAAGTGGTCTAATAATCTTTGATTTAGTTTTGTTGTTTTGCTCAAGGACAAGCAAAAGATAGGTATGGGGGTGTGATCAGTCGCTGATACTGCATAATTATTGTCACATTCTCATACTTATTATATAATAAACTCTGTTTTTAATCCTATTTATTGTCTAATTTATATGCATGCCCATTGCTAAAGGAAAGGGAAGAGAAACGAGCCCAAAAGCCCATCAAAATTCTGATTTAATTCATAATTAATTTGAAATTAGAAGATCAGGACAGATCAAGGCAAATCAGAGAAGATAAAATCGGTTGAAAATCGGTTAGAATAAATTTTTACAAATCAATTGGTTAAAGCCAAAGATCAAAGAAGTTTCGTCAAATCCAGGAGCTGAACCCCCGGTGTGGCCACCTGGCACACCCAGGCCGCTAAAACGCGGCCTAAAGCCGTATTCCGCGGCTTTGTTGAAATGGTTGGGGGAGCATTTGCTCCCCCTATCTTCGTACGCTTCTCCTCGTTGGGTTTTTGCCTATAAATACTGGGTTTTCAGAGACTATCAAGGGCTATCAAGCAGAGATAGATTTTAGGCCAGTTTTTTTATTATTTTTAGTATAAGTTTTATTTTCATTTTATATAATTTTTATTTCTTTGTAAGCATTGGTTAGACTGAGATTCATGTAAGTAAGAGAGACTTATATTGAGAGTGACACTGATGCAACCTCCCCCTTTCTTTCATAGTTTCTACAAGCAATCAAAGGTAACATCTTTATACTTTTCTTTGTTTATATGTTTTTTTTTTTTTCCCCCTACTTTTCCGCTTTTGATTTTGATGAATGTCCAAATGAATCTAGAAGCATTAGTATAGCCATGTTTGTGTGAGTGCCACCGATATTTCATGATGATGTTCTCCTTCTCAAGATTCCGTATTATTTCATTCTTGTTCGTCTTGATGATGTAAGGCGAATGGGGACTGAGCTTGATCTTATGGGTTATGCGTTGATCGCCTCCGAAGAAAGGTAAAACATGAAAGGTTTCTAGGTAAGTCATTAACCAGCGGAGGTAAGTTTTTCTTTTAGGTTTTCTTTCTTTTCTTTTAACTTTTATTTTAGATCACCAACACTACAATCTCCCAACTCTTTTATCACTCTTTTTAATTTTTTATATATAAATCCATTTTCTATCTTCTCCATCTTCTCAATTTATCACTTTCTTCCTAACTTAACTGTAACTTATTTTCCTTTTTCTTTTCAAGAACTAAAAGAAGATCTTTGACCATTCTTTGTAACTTAAAAGAGAGCTTACTAAAAAGTTTCTCGTCGCTAGTCCCTCCTTGTGGATCACGACCCGCATAGCCACTTGCTATAGTGATACAATTGAGCACCTTGCACTACAGTTATAAATTCTGAAATTTTGTATTATTGTGTGTAGGTAAAAGCTCAATCAAATTTTCAGTCCAGCAAGCGACAAATTTTTTTTTTATACTTAGCAATCCATGTATTATTCACATATTCAAGTAATTTAGGATAATCTCAAAAATTTTCATTAAGTCTACCAAACAGTCGTAGAAATTCCTCTTCAATCATAGAAAACACCATATATTCCAACCAAAGAAGAATAGGTCAACTTTCTCTTTAGTGTCAAAAATTTCTCGCAATGAACAATAATATTTTTTTATATGCTACCTACACAAGAAATAACGAGAGGTAGGAAATATTCTCTCTACAGCATTAATGAGTGCTAAAAATCTCTGTCAGTCACAACAATAGATGACATCAAATGATCATGCTTCAGGCATTTCAGACTATCCAAGCACCAATTAAAGTTGTCTTCTCGTTACGATCCAAATATGCAAAAGCAACTGAAAAAGTCATATCAGTGCTTGTTCCTCCAATAATCTCCATCAACGGTAATCGATACATGTTGGTTTTGTATGTGCAATCCATTATTCACACATGGAGAAATATAATATCTTTGTGATTTCATTATACTGACATTGAATTTATTTCTTTGTTTCAATGTATCTGGATAACTTCTATGAAGCTCAATATTAGTTGCTACATTTGTGATCTTCCGGCATATTCCACGACTTTAAACTTTTTTCTTACATTATAAACTGTCCTCATTGTACTGACATTGAATTTATTTCTTTGTTTCAATGTAGGCAAAATATCTCTTGGCCGAACAAGAGTCTTAGACATATTCACAACCAATCTATTCTCTTCTTCAGATAATCTATCAGTAAAAGAATGTCCTTCTAAATGTTCTGAGGTCAAATTATTGTGAACACCACATACAACCAAAATCATCCAACCCTCTTCGTTTGACAACTCCTTGTCTTTTAGCAGGAACGGACAATCACATTTTTTTGTACCATTACTTTTTGATCGCTATTTTTTGGATGTGTTTTCCCGATTAAACTTTACTTCTTTACCTCTGTATTTTTCACTTAGCTCACAACTAAGTGATATTCTCCCTTTCTTTCTATTTCTTGCGCATCAGACTTCTTAATAATGATTATAAACCCATGTGATTTACCAACTTCTCGAGCCTATTTGATTAATGTCTCACGAGATTGAAATATCTCGTACGTGGTGAAATCTATGCGATAATCAACTATCAACTCAGTAGTTGTGTTGCTGCGATGGGTAGAGCTTTGATCTTGTATACCAAGGAAGAAAAAAACAATTATGTTTATGTAATAAAAAACTATTTTGTGTCTGTATCTGCTCGGTCAGGTTAAACCAAAAATTATAAATTATGTTCGACCAATGATGGCCAAACATCATAATGATGTTCGGCCAAGGTTGGCCAAACATAATAATGTTGTTCGGCCTTTGTAGGCCGAACATAATTACTATGTTCGGCCATTGTTGCCCGAAATCTTTATAATGTTCGGTCTTTTTGGGCGGAACATAACGCGATGAATAGCGTAATTTTTTTCCCAAAAAATCGCGATTTTTTATATTAAAACAAAAAAAAGAATTTAAATGATAAAAAAACTTATCTGATCATTGTTGAAAGGCTTCCAATTGATTAATTGCTTATCTATAACTTTAAATTAAGCAATGTATTTGAAACTTAGAATTTATATGAGAGATATTTTTTTTAAAGAATTTTAATCAATAGGTGAGTTTCTTAATCAATAAAGGGATTAAGTTATGATGAGTACCTTAATCATTGGGTGGGTGTATTAATCCATATGTAAGTATACATTTTAAATTTTAAGTAATTTTAAGAGTCTTTTAGTCTTTTTATTTAGGGTTATTATAGTCTATTAATTTTTTCTCAATTTTGATTGGTGTGTTAATCAACTTTGTGGGTGCAAATATCATCTCTTATGTCTATGACCTCTACATTAAATAACTTCCTCCGGTTCCTGTTGAACATTACAGAAGAGTGTCCAGTACAAAATACATAATTCTATCCATGGTATCCATCTCTGGCCGAACCCTTTGCTTTTGAGAGCCTTAAAAAGACAATCCCAGTTAACACAGTCATATGTCTTCTCAAAATCCAATTTGAGAAGGAAAGTTGGAACCTTAGATTTCCTACAATGGAGAGGACCTCCTGTGTCACAGCAATACAGTCGTTAATGGATCTCCCCTCAATGAAACCACATTGCTCAGGATGGGCAACCTGATCCATAACTTTGCCCAGTCTATTGGCCAGAACCTTTGTTATGATTTTAATTAGCTACATTTTCAATGGGGGTGGTCTTGGTGAAAATTCTTTGTGGATAGAGAGGACAAAGATATTCCAAGAAAGGAATACAGGATGAACCCTCTTCAGTAGAACAAAATTTGTGGTTATGTAATGGTGTATTTAATATATGTGAAATATGTTTGACTGATATTTGTCATGTTGGGATATATTGCCTTGTATTAAGGTGGTAACTGGTAAGTCACTAATTGTCAATTTATTAAGAGTTCAAGTGAAGAGAGAGCACAACTTCAGAATAATAATAATAATAATAAAAATAATTCTTGTACTCTTTTAAGAAATCTTCAAGAGAGAGAAAAATCTTTAATTTCACTTCTCCAGATAAATATAACTCTTTTCTGCTTCCTTGAGGCGTAGGCAAATTGCTATATAACATAAATTCTTTGCTTTCCATGGATTGATCCTAAAATTGGTATCAAACACCTCACTTCAAGAGAGTTACAAAAAAGAGAGTCTATGAGATTATAGAAAGAGCCCCAAATTGATTAAGTAGAGGCTATTTCATTCTCAAACAGTGGAGAAATTTAAAGGAAGAAGGGAAAAACTGTGGCTGAACATGAACAATATTATTTATTCGCTTTCAATATGTATTTTCTGATTTTTTTTTCCTTTTTTTAATTTTTGAACTCGTCTCCATATGAATGATTTATGACTCTGTCCTTGGTCATAACCTCTAGTTAGTTAATTGTTTGCACAATCCATTTCAGGTGGCTGCCATTTCTCAAATATGGACGTGTTGTATTTCAGAATTTGAAGCTGTATAAATATAGAGTTGAATATTGTGGTTCTCGCTCATCGTCAATGTGAAGCCTCTTTTAACTTTCAATTGCCTATACAATTTAAGACACTGGTATTAAACAATTTATATTGAGCTCAACTGCCATCGATATTGCCATAAAAAAGTTTTTTTTCCCTCTAATAATTGATCACTGTGTGGTGAAGAAAACTAAGATCACTTTCTCACGTGATAACTGGATCACTTGAAACGGCTTCATTATATTAATAATATTGTCCCACTTGGAAAAGCGGGCCTGCATGTCTTTGCTTTTTGTGAATTAAAATAAAGTCAACACATGGGAGGTCCTATAAACTATTACCTCTTCATCCTTTGATCTTTGATCGTTGAGGAGTAACATAGCAATTGACAGCTGGCCAATTATTTCTTTAAACTCTTTTGTACGTTCATTTGTAGTTGCCAGCACAATCTCAGAGTTTAGATATCTAAACAGAGAGAAAGTTGTGGGTGCGTTTGTGTTGAGAAATTAAGTAGTGCACACCTTATCAGGATCTCAGTCCCCTTCTGCCTGTTGCCTTTCTATATTCACTGTAGGTAACATGGACTGATGCTGGAACACGTGGGCACAAGGGAAGAATTCTCATGTTCAACACAAGCAGTGATGTAGGAAGGAAGGGCAAGAAATTCAGGCCCAACAAGGGATCAGATGTAAGTCTTGGTCGATCGTCCGGTCGATCGAGAAAGATAGATGAGTACAGCGGCTGACCACCTAGTCAACTGCTTGACGATAGAGGACGAGCAGAGAAAGGCACAGGCGACCGACCAGAAACTTAGGACTCTTTTTGTAAGCGTATAAAAGGCCATTGTATCGTTTGTTTTTGGTGTTAACTTTTGATCAATAAAATTTTAATTTGTCTTCTCAATTGCTCGTGGATTCGAGTTGCTATTCTTTACTTGTGAATTCGAGTAAATTGCTCATGGGTTCAAGTGTGTTTTCTACCTGAATATCCTTTCAGGGTTCGTTGGCGTTAGAACAACATCTAGCCGGCGTCGTTCGCTTCCGCTCCCGTGTTAACCCGCCAATAAACAAGTTTGATTAACATATTTTATTGAAATATGGAGTTTTAATCACATTTTAACATAATAGATTTCAGTTTAATAAATCGTAATCATACAATATTGTAGAGACAGAAGGCAATAGACACCAACCAAGCATCTAACGTTTAGTCGTGAACAAGTAAAACCTGATAAAGTATTAGCAATACATTATCAGAAATCGAAATCGTGCAATATATAACAAGTTTTGAAGTAATTTGGTAAAAGAACACACAATAAGTTTTCAAATAGGGGGATATTGAAGCAATTTTCCCACTACCAGCCACCATTGACCAAAATTGCTAGTTGCTATACAAACAAATCCTACATTCTCCTTTCCCACACCCCACCTCACTCGCTCACAAATGGCTTCCAAATCTAAGTTCTCCCATTCCCCCTTCCCCCTCATCCTCCTCCTCCTCCTCCTCTCAACCTCCCTTTCCTTCTCCTCGGCCGGTCTCGGCCGCGAGAAGAAAACCCACCTTCACTTCTACTTCCACGAGATCTTCACCGGCCCGAACACAACAGCCATAACCGTAGCCAGCCAGAACAACACCGTCTCTAGTTTCGGAGACGTTTCGGTGATCGATGACCATCTCAGAGAGGGCCCAGAGTCGACATCGAAGCTCATCGGCCACGCTCAGGGAATCACGGTCCAAGCGTCCCAAGGCGCGCCCGCCTTCCTCTTCACGACGAACTTCGTGTTCACTGATGGCAAGTACAACGGGAGCACGCTGGCTGTGTTTGGGAGGGCAACATTCTCTGCGACGAGAGACTACACTGTGATCGGAGGCAGTGGGAGGTTCAGGCTCGCTAGGGGCTACGCTCATGGGGACGTTGTGAATTCCCCGGCTGGTACTATCGTTATAAAGTTCCATGTTACTGTCATGCATTAATGAGATGTGAAATGTGTTGAACCATTTACAATAATCTGTTTTGGTGTTTGTTGTATTGATGATATGGGGAATGTATCAAGCATTTTCTTTTTGCTCTTTCATTCTTTATTTCTATTATTGTTGAATTGTTTTTAGGAATTCATTTCCCAGTTCTCATATCTCAAGGCATTTTATCTTCTGAAGAAGTTAATTAGAATTCATTTGCCAAGAAACTTCACATCTTCCAACGAGGCAAATCCAAGGAGAAACTGTCCATGAATCTTCGATTTTAGTTTTGACCTCATATCTTGGGAGGGACGTATCGAACATAATGAGCCAATTATGTTTGTTTTTTTTTTTTTTGACAGTGAGTCCAAGCAAGTCTCTTGGTGTTCCCCTACTAAGTCCTTAATGAAATAATTCCCAAAATTGGAGGAATAAAGATGTAAAATTATAAAATTGGTCCACCGAAAACTCCAACAGGGGCTGCTTTAGTTTCAGACATCCTGACGACGTATCCGCTTTTCATCCAGGCGTCTACATGACCTAAATAGCAATGCTGAGTTCAGCCCAATCCGATTTGTCGAAAAGTCTAAAGCAAAACGTACACCTCGCTCCATCCTCTTATAGCCTTCCCTCTTCTAAAAACTCGCTCCTTCGCCTTCGTCCTCGTAAGAATCATTTTTTTCTTCTCGCGCGCTTCTGTACCTGCGACCCGCTACGGGGGACATGCCCAAAAAAGTTAGTAAACTCATTTGGGAAACTGTTCTGAGTCCCCTCGCCCAAAATGTTTAAAATAAAATCCTCACTGATAATATGATCATGAGCCTGCAAATTACCCCCACTCGCCAAAGCTTCTGCTGGACAAGGTGGGCTCCCATTCAGTATCCTCTTTTCCATTATAGGGCTCTTGCCCTTGTGAGGCCCATTTAAAAAATCCTCCTTTAAGCGTAGGGCCTTTACCCTGTAGTTCAACCCATTTAAAATATTACTCTTTTTATTTGTTGGGTCTATGCCCTCGCATTTAGCCGGCCCAACCACCATCTCAGGCTTTCCACTATACAGCCCAAATGGCCCACAGTTAAGCCCAACCCGTCTAGAACTAAGCTCAGGTGGTCCACAACTCAACCCAGATTGCCCACAAATGTCAGGCCCAGTGCCCTCCTTCTTTGAAATCAAAACACCAATCAGGTCCGGGTCCACTTTGGATCCAATACCCGCTCCCATAGAAGAGTCCACACCCGTTACCAAAAATGAATTTGAAATCGAATTTCTTCGATCTCTCCTCTGACAGAGCCACCCTAGCTTTCTGCCGCGCCGCTCTCAGCGTTGTTGCCTGTCAGAGTCGCCGTAACTGTCACCTTGGAAGGCTGAATTTGAAATTCAAACAAATTTTGCTCCCGCCTAACAAACCTCGACCGGTCCTCGCTCGTAATCTCCTCCACTGAATCCCGATTGTACTGTTGCTTACCGGAGACGTCCCCAGTTGGTATCTTCGCCGACAACGACCCTCGATCACTGCTCGCTCGAGGAGATGAGTCGTCAGTGACAAGCCCATTTCCGAGCATGGCGAGAGAGGCAGGCTCCGACGCTCCCCCTCCTCTTCGGCGTCCTCCGCCCCTCTTCCCCTGCTCATGGCAAAGGATGAGTGGAATCCTCTGCTCGTATCAGAGGAAGCGTGGATTCCTCTGTACGTGGTAGTGAATGCACCACCTTCCTCCTTTAGCGTCTTTGCAGCCGGGAATCCAAACTCCACCTCTCCCCTCACCTCTCTCAAAACATGGAACTTAAAAGAATTAACAGATCCCGTCGATCCTCTGCTCGAATCAGCCGCAGAGGACCACACAGACAACCCAACCCCGCCTTCTTTTCCGATCTCCTCTGGCTGAGCCGACGTGCCCCTTCTGACCATGTCAACAAAAGAAACTTTCTGGCCATCACCTGCCGCAGTCGACTCCATCTGAAATCGAAGCGCAAGGTCTCCCTTCAACGAGACCTCGAATCATCTTCTTCGTTAGAGTGACCCTCACCACCAAGTCATTGAGGCCCCCCACGTCACCGTTGCTTCTAAAATCCTCCTGGCCTCTGACGAACCCACCCGCTGCGCCAGCCTGCTCGAAGCCTTCGTTGACCCCTTCCTTGCTCTTCATCGACCTTGTAACAGGCTTTGTGTCCCGAAACGGATTAGCCTAGTTACGTGACCTCGCCGCTGGCAAGCGAAACAAACAATGCCAGTGGAGCAGGATCTCTTCCACTGGCCGATGATTTTTTTCATAATTAATTTCGTATAATGAGCTAGATATGCTTGGTATCTGGAGTGTCTTGGATATGGATCAGATATGATATTTATCTGTCTTTCGATCATGAATATAGATACACATATGGATATTGTTCGGTTAAAAAAAATCTCATTTGATCTATATCCACAACAAACACGGAAAGATCGGATCGAATCAGATAAGTTAGGCTTCGTTTGGCGAGTAAGGAGGAAGGATGATGGGTTAAGTTAGAAAGCCCGTTTTAAAATAAGAGATAAATGCCCGAGCAAATAAAGCCTGTAGGGTATAAGTGGGTACTTATTCAAAAAACAAATGAAAATAATAAGATTCTAAGATGCAAAGCTCAACTCGCAGTACAAGATTTTCTGTGGAGACCTGGAAATGATTATGGAAACATACTCTCCTGTAATGGATGCTACTACTCTTCGCTATTTACTCACTTTGATAGTCTCAGGAGAACTAAGCACGCGTCTTATGGATGTAGTAACGATATGTTTATATGGATCATTAGATAATGAGATATATATATGAAGATTCCTGAAGGACTCGAGGTTCCTGAATTACATAGTTCAAAGTCCCATATTCTATACTCAATTAAGCTACAACGATCCTTGTATGGATTAAAATTGTCAGAGCATATGTGATACAATTGTATTAATGAATACTTATTAAAATAGCGATTTGTGAATAAACTCGTCTGTCCATGTGTATTCATAATGTAACGCCCCGGTCCTGCGGGTACGGGGACGTCACTGCGACGTACATACGCAGGTCGGAAATACCGTCACGTATATACGTTAAGCATCAGTACAAGCAAGGACCAGAGTACGACAAGCGTAGCGCCCATTCATATGCCAACACAAGAAATACAATTGTACAAGGTTATCACAAGTTGTGACATACTCTTACATATCACATGCATCATATATCACAGCCAAGCACAAAAGTACGATTTACAATATAATTACAATATGCTCACGAGTTGAAAGGGAATCCCGCGAGCTCAAAAGGAAGGTCAGGTACAACAGAAACCGAGACTAGTCAACTTGCTCGGCAAGGTAAGCTTGATCTTCCACAGAAGGCTCCACCTCGATCCAAGGTTCGGAACCTGAACATACAAATTCAAGGGAGTCAGGACCTCCCAAACAAGTGATCATGTTACAGCCGAGTGGCATAAGAATAAGAATATGAGAGTTGGTACAATATCAAGAAAAATCATCCAGTAAGTAAAAGAAGTACGACATGTTATAAACGAAAGGCATTGTATAAGCTCAAGTTACGACCTCATGAGACTAGTACTTCGAGGGAATAATCCAAACAAGGAAACCCTCATCTATATACCTTTATCTCATGTCACCGTAATCCAAGCGCATACAACACCCACAATTAGCGTCTTTTATTATTATTATTATTACTCGTCTTACCCTGATATCTAGCTATGTGAACTAGCGTCCCAGCACACATAGATCCATATCCGAGTAAAGTAAGGTTGTTATTGGAAACCAGCGGGGGTATCAACGAACTATGTTTACAGTGGGTCCCATGCATACCCGGGACCACGGCCCAGGATGTTCCGTTGCTTGGTGGACGGAACCTGCCGCTAGGCTAACAGGAGGGACTTATTGTATGCCCTTATCATGATGGTACCAGGAAGGAGGGAGCCAGCACTCCCCTCGGTCGCCTGGAGGCCCACAGGTCAGACCGGAAATTTAGTTGCACAACATACCTAATGCCACTGTAAATACGAACACATATTGATAGCCGCATGTTTCCCCCGACCCAATGCAAGTTGTCTTATTTTATGGTATATTAAATAATTATCAGATTTCGGGAATGAGCAGGAACATGTCAGGAGTACAGGTATATTAGGAGTACTAGTTCGTACCATAATGTATCACATGTATATCAGGAGTACAGTTGTTCTATCAAGATGTCAGGTCATCATTCCCGTTATCGTGATAATTATGAAGGTCAAGCGTATCATGCCTTATGTTAATAGATAGCATGATAAGAGGTGATATTCATCAAGTGACAAGTCTTGCAAATAGCAATATAATAAATGACCCAAAGATAATGTTCATAATCAAGAAGTAATTAACCATAATAATTAATCAAGATTAGTCGACTAGGAGAGAAATTAGTCGACTTAGTAAAGGGTCAAATCGACTTAAGAAGGCTGCGTTCGGTTGGGTCGCGTCTCAAAAGTGGCACGTTTCAAGAAAGTGGTGCGTTTTCAGAAAAGTGGTGCGTTTTCAGGAAAGTGGTGCGTTTTCAGAAAAGTGGTGCGTTTTTAGGAAACTGGTGCGTTTTTAGGAAACTGGTGCGTTTTCAGCAAACTGGTGCGTTTTTAGGAAACTGGTGCGTTTTCAGCAAACTGGTGCGTTTTCTGCAAACTGGTGCGTTTTTAGGAAACTGGTGCGTTTTCAGGAAACTGGTGTGTTTTTAGGAAACTGGTGCGTTTTTAGCAAACTGGTGCGTTTTTAGGAAACTGGTGCGTTTTCTGCAAACTGGTGCGTTTTCTGCAAACTGGTGCGTTTTTCTGCAAACTGGTGCGTTTTTCTTAACAAATATGAAATAATATCCAAGTCTTGGCGAGTAGAATTACTCGCCTAAAACTGATCCTGTGATGCGTTCGACGCAGAGAAGCTCGGCCCCAATCCAAGAGGAGTGGCCGGTCCTCACAAGTGAAGGAAAGAGGTTGTGGTAGTTTGGAGAAGATGGAGGTGCAAGTCTAGTTCACCACGCCAAATCGGGATTTTGCAAACGTTGTTGCGGGGGACGAATGTATAGTCCGTTAGAAAGAGGTCGACGAGGAGGTGAAGGTGGTATGCTTGGTGGAGGCTACGGTGGTGCAGGTGGTGGTGGAGATGGTGATGAAGTTTTGTGAAGGTGATGGGTTCTTTGGTGTCTCTTGGTGAAAGAGGTTGAAGAAGATGGAGTTAGTTGTTTGGAAATGGTGAAGGAGATGGAGGAGAAGAAGGTGGAGGAATTGGTGATGGAAAAATGGAGATGGTGAGTAGTTGTGATGGCCGGCCAAAGGGGCTTGGTGGTGGTGAGCTTGCTGTTGGAGCTTGCAGGAACAAAAAGGATGAAGGAAAATAATGAGAGAGAAGATAGGAGTGCATATATATAGGAGGGGAAAATAATATAATAACAAGCCATCATCACTTTCCCTCCAATGAGTGCTGCGTTTGCAAAGTCCCAAGGCTGCGTTTAGGCCATTTAAAGAGCCAAACGTGGGAGCTCAAGGCTGCGTCCAGAGGAAAACGCAAGGAGGCTGCGTTTCAAAAGAAAAGGACAAGGCATGGGTGATTTGGACTTGAGTTGAGTCAGCCCATAAGCATTTAATGCAGCATGGAGAGGGTGGCTGTATTAATGATGAACCCAGCTGGTGAAGCTCGCGTTTGAGGAAGGAGAGAGAAAAATGAAAAAAGTGATAAGTGGAAAATTTGGATAAATTCTCGGTATCTGGGAAAATACCGAAAACTCCAGGAATGACCAAAAATTGAAGTATCCCGGAAAGCTATCCAAAAATTCACAAAAATCATAAATATTATGAAATGACTTTTGGTGAAATCGGTTTCCATAAATTCTATCTCATTTTCAAAATAAAAATCCTGGAATATATTGGGATCGGTGTCTACACCTGGTAAGCTGGATTTTTGATAAAATCTGAAAATTCCCAGAAAATGCCCAAAGGAAGAAAACATAATTCTAAGAAGGAATGTGAAAGCAGAATCCAGAAATTTGATTCCAATTGCAAATTAAAATTCCTGGAATCAACCAGTGATACTGGTCGACACCGGTTTTGAAGATCTACAATTTAATTCCGAAAAATTCCAGAAAATCATGAAAAATCTAGAATATTAAAAAATAATATTTGAAACTAAAATTAGTCAAATCTGAATACCAAACAGATCAAATCATGCAGTACAACTATATGAGTAAGTATTTAAATAGCAGAAAATAAAATAAAATAAATAAAATAATAAGAATAAAATGCACCAAAAATCAGGATACGTAACTGTGCACGTATACTGGGAATGGGGTGTTACAATCTATCCACCTTACAAAAATTTCGTCCTCGAAATTTCAGGAAGGGGAAGATGACGGTAGAGAAGAATAGGAAGAAGGATTTTACCAACTAAGTTGTAAATAGATGGGGATATCGCTCACGAATAACGTCCTCCCGTTCCCATGTGGCTTCTCCTGGCACATGCCTATTCCAAGAATCCAGTACTAATGGTATTGCCTTATTCTTCAATGTTTTGATACTTTTGTTCAGGATGGCCATCGGTTGCTCTTTATAAGATAGATCTGACTGTAGTTCCAGTTCGGAGTGATCTAGAATGTGACTCTCATCCTTGACATACCTCCTCAACTGTGATACATGGAATACATTGTGTACTCCTTCTAAAGATGGAGGTAATGCCAATCGGTAAGACACATCTCCCACACGATCCAAAATTTCGAATGGGCCGATGTATCTCGGACTAAGTTTTCCACGAGTACCGAACCGGATTACCCCTTTGGTGGGTGATATCTTTAAAAATACATGCTCACCGGTTCTGAATTCCAATGGCCTTCTGTTTGTGTCTGCCCAACTCTTTTGTCGGCTCTGCGCTGCCCGGAGGTGATCTCTGATAACTCGGACCTTGCTTGTTGTCTGAACTAGAATGTCTGGTCCCATAAGTCTTCTTTCGCCGACTTCGTCCCAACATATCGGTGACCTGCATTTCCTGCCATACAATGCCTCAAATGGGGCCATTTTGATACTAGCCTGATAGCTGTTATTATAAGAGAATTCTACCAAATGAAGATAGTCTTCCCATGACCCTCTAAATTCTATCATGCAGGCTCGTAACATATCTTCAAGGATCTGGATAGTCCGTTCAGATTGTCCGTCTGTCTGGGGGTGATATGAAGTACTGAATTTCAGACGAGTTCCTAAATTTTCTTGGAGACTTTCCCAAAAATGTGATCGGAATCTCGTGTCTCTATCTGACACGATAATAACTGGAACTCCATGTAGACGAACAATTTCTTTCATATATTTTTCTGCAAGAACTTCTGTTGACTGACCTACTCTGAAAGGTAGAAAGTGAGCTGCTTTTGTGAGGCGGTCAACGATCACCCATACTGCATTGTTACCCTTAGGACTGCGGGGTAGTGCTGTGACAAAATCCATGGTGATATGTTCCCACTTCCATTCGGGTATTGGTAAGGGCTGAAGAAGTCCAGCTGTTCTCTGGTGTTCTATCTTTACCTGCTGGCAAACTAAGCACTTGGCCACATGTTGGGCTATCTCCCTTTAGATGGCATTCCACCAGAACTTCTGTTTCAAGTCTTGATACATTTTATTTCCTCCCGGGTGTATGGAATAGGCTGAACTATGTGCCTCTGCCAAAATTTTCTGTCGAACTTCTCCTTGGGGACACAAATTCTATTACCAAAATATAAGGCATTATCCAAATGTATACGGAGGTCAGTTCTCAATCCAGCTTCTATCTGAGCTCTGAATTTCTGTAATCTGGGGTCTTCTTTTTGAGCTTCTTTAATCTCATCCATCAGGGTTGATTGAATCTGAAAGGTCATCAACTGTCCTGTTTTACCAATTCCTTGTACTATCATTAAGTCCAATTTTATGATATCCTGAATCAACTCCTTCTGTTGCGTAAGTTGTACTAGCATTTTATTCTCTGGCTTCCTGCTCAATGCATCTGGTACTGTATTGACTCTGCCTGGATGATACTGTAAATCTATATCATAATCCGCCATTAATTCAAGCCACCGTCTCTGTCTCATGTTTAATTCTTTCTGCGTGAAAATATACTTTAGACTCTTGTGATCAGTGTAGATTAGCACCTTGTCTCCCAGAAGATAATGTCTCCAGATCTTCAATGCAAATATTACCGCCGCCAGTTCTAAGTCATGGGTTGGGTAATTCCTCTCATGTGGTTTCAATTGCCTAGATGCATAAGCTATGACATGACCATGCTGCATTAATACACATCCTAGGCCTTTCCCGGATGCATCACTGTATATAACCATCCCTCCTCTTCCTGAGGGAGTCCTCAAAACTGGAGCTGTAATGAGTCTTTCCTTTAATTGTTCAAATGCTGCAGCACATTCCTCGGTCCATATATATTTTTCTCCTTTTCGGGTGAGCTTCGTTAACGGGGCTGCAATCTTAGAAAAATCTTGGACAAAGCGCCTGTAATATCCGGCCAACCCAATAAAACTCTTAATTTCTGTTACTGTCCTTGGAATAGGCCAGTCCTTCACTGCCTGAATTTTACTGGGGTCTACTGAAATTCCTTCTTCTGAAATTATGTGTCCAAGGAAGGCCACACTATTTAACCAGAATTCACACTTGCTTTGCTTAGCATGAAGTTGTTCCTATTGGAGAGTCTGTAACACTATTCTCAAGTGGTCTGCATGCTCTCTGTCGTTCTTCGAATAGATCAAGATGTCATCTATGAAAACAACTACAAACTGATCCAAATATGATGAGAACACTCTGTTCATCAAATCCATGAAAATTGCAGGGGCATTGGTGACTCCGAAGGGCATAACTAGAAACTCATAATGGCCATAATGAGTCCTGAATGCTGTCTTTGGAACGTCTTCTTTCTTTACCTTTAGCTGATGATAACCTGATTGTAAATCCAATTTAGAAAATACTCGAGCTCCATGAAGCTGATCAAACAGATCATCAATTCTTGGTAAAGGGTACTTATTCTTGATGGTAACTTTGTTCAATTCTCTATAGTCTATACATAACCGTTTACCACCGTCCTTCTTGTTGGCCAATAGCACTGGAGCTCCCCATGGTGAAGCACTTGGTCTAATCAATCCTTTGTCAGAGTATTCTTGTAGCTGTTTCTTTAAAATCTCCAACTCTGTGGGTGCCATCCTATATGGAGCTTTGGATATCGGAACTGTACCTGGAAGGGTATCAATAGAGAACTCAATTACCCTATCAGGTGGAAGTCCTGAGATCTCCTTAAATACTTCTGGAAACTCATTCCAAACTGGCACTCTCTTCTTCTGGATCTCACCAGCAGTCATCTGTGCTTTTCCTTTGGCAGGTTTGCGTTCTCCTTCAAATTGGAACTCAGGCTGAAGCGGTATTCTGAAAATAACTTTCTTGCTTCGGCAATCAATGACCGCATGGTATTTACTGAGCCAAGTCATGCCTAAGATTACGTCGTACCCTTTAGTATCTAGTACGAGCATATCCACTGTTAATGTTCTGCCACACAGTCCCACCGGACAGTCTACACAAACTCTATTAGAGATGACTACTCCGTTACCGGTACTAATCTCCCACTGGTGGTCTAAACATTCAACAGGTATAGAGTTCAAAGCAATGAAACTATCTGATATGTAACAATGAGAAGCGCCAGAATCAAAGAGGGCTAAGACAGGTTTAGAGTGCACTATAATCTTACCTGCTACCACTTCTCCAGAAGTTTGGGCCTCTTCCGCTGTCAAGTTGTAGGCTCGTCCTCTTCCACGACCTGCTGCATTTCTAACTCCCCTCTGGACTGGGCGGATAGCTTGTAGTGGGGGAGGGGGAAGAGCCCTCCTAACCATTGGTCCTTGGTTCCTCTGTCCATCTGGCCCTGGAAGTGCTGGTAATGTTGGGTTGACCATTCCCATTCTTTTGTGGGGGCAGACTTCTACTGAATGATCACGGGAACCACATGCCAGGCATAACCCATTTGCCCTACGGCAATTCTGTTGAGTGTGACCCGGTTTCTGGCAATAGTTACAAACGGGAAATGGTTGGGTTGTCTGAAAGGGGGCTCGCCGAAATGGTCGTCTCATTGGCGGAACCCTCGCTGCTCTGTATGGACCTCCTCTCCCTGCTGGTGGAAATGGCCTCTTCATGGCCTGGTTCCTTATCATGTTAGATTTCCCTTTCTCCAGACCTCGCTCCACCTCTCGAGCTATGGTGAGGACTTGGGAATACGTTTTCAGCTGCCGGGGCATCAAGAGAATTTGAATGTCCATTCGCAAATCCTGTTGGAATCTACTCGCCCGCTTTTCTTCATCAGCCACCATATATGGAGCGAAGCGGCTCAGCCTCAAGAACTCAGCGGCATACTCATCCACAGACCGGTTCCACTGCTGAAGTCGGATGAACTGTTCTTCCATTTCTTTCTGAGCGGTGGCAGGGAAAAATCTACTATAGAAGCTTTGAGAAAACTGGTCCCAAGTGACAGGTTTCTCCAGTCTTGCTTCTTCAGCTAGCCACCAGGTCCTGGCTACATCCTTTAGTTGAATCTTAGCGACCTCCACTTGATTTTCTTTTGGGACCCGGGCTGCGTTCAACAGATCTGTGGTGTCAATCAGCCATTGCTCAGCATCTAGTGGTTTCTCTTCTCCCGTGAATATCGCCGGTTGCAACCGCCTGAAGTCTGATACATTCCCCGGCCTTTGTTCCTTGGGAGTTACTAACTCTTGCCGAAGGAGTTCCGTCTGCTGTTGCTGATTTTCCATCATAGTCTGGATAACCCTCAGAATCTCAACATTCTCTCCCATGGGTCCATTTGATGTTTGCACGGAGTTGCTACGACCCGTCCTTCTATCCATACTTATGTTGGTAAAAAGGAGACTGGAAACTGGAAAGATGGAAGGATTTTAGGACACAAGGAAAGGAATCAAGAAGGACAAGATAACTTTGTACATTGTAGTTGGCAATGGCAAATTCCATTAATTTGCTGCTTGGTTGTACTATAGGTGTGAGAGCCTAGGCTCTGATACGAACCTGTAACGCCCCGGTCCTGCGGGTACGGGGACGTCACTGCGACGTACATACGCAGGTCGGAAATACCCTCACGTATATACGTTAAGCATCAGTACAAGCAAGGACCAGAGTACGACAAGCGTAGCGCCCATTCATATGCCAACACAAGAAATACAATTGTACAAGGTTATCACAAGTTGTGACATACTCTTACATATCACATGCATCATATATCACAGCCAAGCACAAAGTACGATTTACAATATAATTACAATATGCTCACGAGTTGAAAGGGAATCCCGCGAGCTCAAAAGGAAGGTCAGGTACAACAGAAACCGAGACTAGTCAACTTGCTCGGCAAGGTAAGCTTGATCTTCCACAGAAGGCTCCACCTCGATCCAAGGTTCGGAACCTGAACATACAAATTCAAGGGAGTCAGGACCTCCCAAACAAGTGATCATGTTACAGCCGAGTGGCATAAGAATAAGAATATGAGAGTTGGTACAATATCAAGAAAAATCATCCAGTAAGTAAAAGAAGTACGACATGTTATAAACGAAAGGCATTGTATAAGCTCAAGTTACGACCTCATGAGACTAGTACTTCGAGGGAATAATCCAAACAAGGAAACCCTCATCTATATACCTTTATCTCATGTCACCGTAATCCAAGCGCATACAACACCCACAATTAGCGTCTTTTATTATTATTATTATTACTCGTCTTACCCTGATATCTAGCTATGTGAACTAGCGTCCCAGCACACATAGATCCATATCCGAGTAAAGCAAGGTTGTTATTGGAAACCAGCGGGGTATCAACGAACTATGTTTACAGTGGGTCCCGTGCATACCCGGGACCACGGCCCAGGATGTTCCGTTGCTTGGTGGACGGAACCTGCCGCTAGGCTAACAGGAGGGACTTATTGTATGCCCTTATCATGATGGTACCAGGAAGGAGGGAGCCAGCACTCCCCTCGGTCGCCTGGAGGCCCACAGGTCAGACCGGAAATTTAGTTGCACAACATACCTAATGCCACTGTAAACACGAACACATATTGATAGCCGCATGTTTCCCCCGACCCATGCAAGTTGTCTTATTTTATGGTATATTAAATAATTATCAGATTTCGGGAATGAGCAGGAACATGTCAGGAGTACAGGTATATTAGGAGTACTAGTTCGTACCATAATGTATCACATGTATATCAGGAGTACAGTTGTTCTATCAAGATGTCAGGTCATCATTCCCGTTATCGTGATAATTATGAAGGTCAAGCGTATCATGCCTTATGTTAATAGATAGCATGATAAGAGGTGATATTCATCAAGTGACAAGTCTTGCAAATAGCAATATAATAAATGACCCAAAGATAATGTTCATAATCAAAGAAGTAATTAACCATAATAATTAATCAAGATTAGTCGACTAGGGAGAGAAATTAGTCGACTTAGTAAAGGGTCAAATCGACTTAAGAAGGCTGCGTTCGGTTGGGTCGCGTCTCAAAAGTGGCACGTTTCAAGAAAGTGGTGCGTTTTCAGAAAAGTGGTGCGTTTTCAGGAAAGTGGTGCGTTTTCAGAAAAGTGGTGCGTTTTTAGGAAACTGGTGCGTTTTTAGGAAACTGGTGCGTTTTCAGCAAACTGGTGCGTTTTTAGGAAACTGGTGCGTTTTCAGCAAACTGGTGCGTTTTCTGCAAACTGGTGCGTTTTTAGGAAACTGGTGCGTTTTCAGGAAACTGGTGTGTTTTTAGGAAACTGGTGCGTTTTAGCAAACTGGTGCTTTTTTAGGAAACTGGTGCGTTTTCTGCAAACTGGTGCGTTTTCTGCAAACTGGTGCGTTTTTCTGCAAACTGGTGCGTTTTTCTTAACAAATATGAAATAATATCCAAGTCTTGGCGAGTAGAATTACTCGCCTAAAACTGATCCTGTGATGCGTTCGACGCAGAGAAGCTCGGCCCCAATCCAAGAGGAGTGGCCGGTCCTCACAAGTGAAGGAAAGAGGTTGTGGTAGTTTGGAGAAGATGGAGGTGCAAGTCTAGTTCACCACGCCAAATCGGGATTTTGCAAACGTTGTTGCGGGGGACGAATGTATAGTCCGTTAGAAAGAGGTCGACGAGGAGGTGAAGGTGGTATGCTTGGTGGAGGCTACAGTGGTGCAGGTGGTGGTGGAGATGGTGATGAAGTTTTGTGGAGGTGATGGGTTCTTTTGGTGTCTCTTGGTGAAAGAGGTTGAAGAAGATGGAGTTAGTTGTTTGGAAATGGTGAAGGAGATGGAGGAGAAGAAGGTGGAGGAATTGGTGATGGAAAAATGGAGATGGTGAGTAGTTGTGATGGCCGGCCAAAGGGGCTTGGTGGTGGTGAGCTTGCTGTTGGAGCTTGCAGGAACAAAAAGGATGAAGGAAAATAATGAGAGAGAAGATGGGAGTGCATATATATAGGAGGGGAAAATAATATAATAACAAGCCATCATCACTTTCCCTCCAATGAATGCTGCGTTTGCAAAGTCCCAAGGCTGCGTTTAGGCCATTTAAAGAGCCAAACGTGGGAGCTCAAGGCTGCGTCCAGAGGAAAACGCAAGGAGGCTGCGTTTCAAAAGAAAAGGACAAGGCATGGGTGATTTGGACTTGAGTTGAGTCAGCCCATAAGCATTTAATGCAGCATGGAGAGGGTGGCTGTATTAATGATGAACCCAGCTGGTGAAGCTCGCGTTTGAGGAAGGAGAGAGAAAAATGAAAAAAGAGATAAGTGGAAAATTTGGATAAATTCTCGGTATCTGGGAAAATACCGAAAACTCCAGGAATGACCAAAAATTGAAGTATCCCGGAAAGCTATCCAAAAATTCACAAAAATCATAAATATTATGAAATGACTTTTGGTGAAATCGGTTTCCATAAATTCTATCTCATTTTCAAAATAAAAATCCTGGAATATATTGGGATCGGTCTCTACACCTGGTAAGCTGGATTTTTGATAAAATCTGAAAATTCCCAGAAAATGCCCAAAGGAAGAAAACATAATTCTAAGAAGGAATGTGAAAGCAGAATCCAGAAATTTGATTCCAATTGCAAATTAAAATTCCTGGAATCAACCAGTGATACTGGTCGACACCGGTTTTGAAGATCTACAATTTAATTCCGAAAAATTCCAGAAAATCATGAAAAATCTAGAATATTAAAAAATAATATTTGAAACTAAAATTAGTCAAATCTGAATACCAAACAGATCAAATCATGCAGTACAGCTATATGAGTAAGTATTTAAATAGCAGAAAATAAAATAAAATAAATAAAATAATAAGAATAAAATGTACCAAAAATCAGGATACGTAACTGTGCACGTATACTGGGAATGGGGTGTTACACATAAGAAAATCAAAATTAATTTTTCTATAGTCATATTATACGTTGATGATTTGAATCTCATAGGGACTCTTGAAGAGCTCACAAAGACTGCCGCTTATTTGAAATAGCAGTTTGAAATGAAAAATCTTGAAAAAATAAATTTTTGCCTTGGTCTACATATTGAGCACTTTCGAGAAAGAATTTTCCTTCAAAAAAACTTACGCCAAAAAATCTTAAAGCATTTTTATATTGATAAAGCTTATCCATCAACATCTCTAATGGTTGTACGATAATTTGATGTGAAAAAGATCATTTTCATTCTCCTGAAGAGGGTGAAGAGCTTCTTGGTCCTTAAGTACCATATGTTAGTGCAATTAGTGCTTTTACATATCTTTTAAATTGTACACTGCTAGACATTCAGTCAACCTAGACATTACATTTTCAGTCAACCTATTAGTAAGATATAACTCTGCTCAAACTCAGAGGCATTAGAATGGTGTCAAATACATTTTTCTATATTTATGTGGAACATTTGATTTGGATTTATTCTACCCCAAAGAATCAAACACCTTTACTTAAATATGCTGACGTTGGATATCTCTCTAAGTCACATAAAGGAAGATCATAAACATGCAATGTCTTCACGTGTAGTGATACTACTATATCATGAAAATCTATAAAACAAACTATGGTTATCACTCCATTCAATCTCTAAGAAATTCTTGCAATTCATGAAGTAAGTTTTGAATGCATATGGTTAATATCTATGATCCAACATATACGAGAATGATGTGGATTATCTTCAACGAAAGATGCTATGACAATGTTGTTTGAAGACAATGCTTTTTGTATTGCACATATATGAGGCTACATCAAAGCTGGCAGGATCAACACATATTACAGAAATTCTTCTACACAATGAGCTCCTGAAGAGAGGTGATGCTGATATTCAGTAAATATGATCAAGTAATAATATGACAGATTTATTCACAAAAATATTGCCGACATCGACAATGAGGAAACTGGTACATAAAATTAGACTGTGCCGCCTCGATGTTACATGCTTAAGTGAAAGTTTTTCTCATCAGAGGAGTATATTTTTCAGGGGGAGAATTTATTTTTGTATTGTACTCTTTTTTCTTAGTCATGATTTTTCCTGTTGGGTTTTCCTGGTAAGGTTTTAATGAGGCATACCAAACATTGTGATTAAGAATATTTTACTCTTTTTTCTTCGTTAGTTTTTTCCCACAGGAGCAAGGTTTTAGCGAGACACATTCTTATAAGGAACATCAAAGATAGTGTTGTAAATAATGATAAGTATGAATGTCCCTACATATCTCCCACGATATAATTCTCACCATTAATCATGTAAACCCCATCTTTTGGTTTTTCTTATGATTAAGAGCTTGTAACTCATATCTTTTCATCTTTTTCTCATGTATGTCTATAAATAGATGTCTAGATGATTGAATAAAATTTAATAAAGAAAGATATCCTCTACACTTACATTATTATTTGTCTCGTTCCTCCAATTTCATAACAATCTCCAAGTTTTCATAGACTTTTTTGATATTTGGATTGATTCAAATGTACATATTTGAATTAAAAAATAGGATTTCAAAAGTCCAATCCAAACTCCAGTCCTAGTAACTAATAATACTAGAATTTGAAATTAAATCCCAATCCCAAGGAACCAATAACAGTAGATTTCAAAAATTCAAATCCCAGCCCCAAATCAGTATAACACTAAATTTTAAAATCTAAATCTCTGTCCCAAACCAACAGCACCAAACTTTAAAACCCTAGAAATTTTCTGAGTCCAACTCGAGAATCTCGAACCAATAACACCCCTTAAATATTATAGCATTCTATTTTAAGTTTAATATTGCTATATAACGTTCCCTTAAGAACTAAAAATGAATGAAACATTGAGAGTTTGAATGATGAGTAAAAGTTGAAGATAATAATGTCATATATAATATCAACTGCAAGAGATATGTTGACCAGAGGAAGAAGCAGCACATAAAAAATATCTACCGGAAAACAGAAGGTTAATCCTGTAAGCTACTTTACAAGTAGCAAGGTCCACTTTTGCATTATTCTTGGCGAGTGAGGAACCAATTCAAACGTAATAAGGCGAGCGAGCCTTGAGCAGTTTTCCTTTCACAAGGCTCTGGAGCCTTTAAACCACTTTAAATTTATACAAGGTGGGGATCAGAACAGGTGAGACAAGTGTCGAGCACAAGTGACAAAAAAGAGTTGGAGTAAGACTTGGTCACTTAAACGATGCGTGAGGAGCAGAGTGACCCAGTAGGCTCATGGATGGAGGTATAAGAAGAAGAACATGAGAAGAAAGAAGAACAAACTAGGATTTTAAAAAATATGGCTCTGATATCTTGCTACATTAATCAGGGAATTGAATTCTATTATACTTGATGAGGATAACGCTGGTAAATATATAGTTATCAAGTTACATAATATAAAAAAATTCCAGAATAAAGAAAAATTTAGATGAGATAACTTCTAAACCTAATAATATTCCATTCTTAAATCTATTATTATTCTTTAAGATGATGTTGTTGGGATTTGGGTCAAACAAATAGTCCCACATCGGCTAGACATAGGGATGGTCTTGGATATATTAGGATTTGGGCAGCTCTACTTAGAAGGATAATTTTCTGGAATGGTGCATTAAGTATTTCAATTGGTATCAGAGCCATGCCGCGAACTTAGTTCTTGTGTGGGGTGATGTTTGATGATGCTGATCCCCCCAATGGCGCAAAAGGCGTAATGAGGCCTGATCAACCTAAAGATGCAATAGGCCACGCGGTGTAGAGGAGTGGCCGTTGGTATCATATCAGAGCCATGCCGCGAACTTAGTCGTGTGTGGGTGATGTTTTGATGATGCCGATCCCCCCAATGACGCAAAAACCACACGGTGTAGAGGAGTGGCCATTGGTATCAGAGCCATGCCGCGAACTTAGTCGTGTGTGGGTGATGTTTGATGATGCCGATCCCCCAATAGCGCAAAAGGCGTAATGAGGTCTGATCAACCTAAAGACGCAATAGGCCCCTGTAAAGCAATTTGGGTGCTTCTTTGCAATGGGCCTGCGATAACCACGCGGTGTAGAGGAGTGGCCGATTGTAGTTGGTGCTTTATGTAAGACATGTCTGCTCCCACACAGTGAAGAGTTAGATCTTGATTGAACATTTATTTGATCTTTCCGATGTGAGGGGTATTGTTAGATTTGGGTCAAACAAATAGTCCCACATCGGCTAGAATGGGAATGGTCTTAGGTAGGTATATAAGGATCTTTCCGATGTGAGGGGTATTGTTAGATTTGGGTCAAACAAATAGTCCCACATCGGCTAGAATGGGAATGGTCTTAGGTAGGTATATAAGGATTTGTGCAACTCCACCTAGGCCATTTGGAATGGTGCCCTAAGGCCCTTCAGATGTTTGGCCAATGGATAAACAAGGTTAAGAGAATTTATTCTCTCCTTAATTTGCTAAACAAAAAAATAACTTTGAGTTAAAGAGCTTAATCTTTTTTTAACATGCCAAGCATAAAAAACCCCGAAAGGATTTAGAAACCCAGGTTAAAGGGTTAAGAGTAGCTAACTGTTCAAAATGGGAGGGGGATTTAACAAATCAATCTCTTTTGGCGGATTAAGAGATAACCCGTATTTTAGTATAAGAATTTGTTTATAATCAACATCTTTTCGCTTTCAAACACTCAAATCTGTTGTGCGTCGGACAACAACCACAAAGAGGAAACCCTAGATCTCAGATGCAAAAGAACAATACTATCAACAGCAAATAACACACAATCTCAGAGAATAGCACAAACTCAGATTTAACGAGGTTCGGCCTTTTTGCCTACGTCCTCGGGGTAAGAAAGAGAGGGGTTTCTATTGATTTGTATAAATCAATACAATTTTTACAGCAATGGTAATGAATAGAGCTCTGCCTCTTTCATTCACACTCTAAAAAAACCCTAGAAATCTGCTCTTAACCTAAACAGATTTCTAATTCAGCACTTTCCTGAAACAGCCCGACCCGACTGTCGGTCGACCGGTCGGTCGACCGACCATATGCACCGGTCGACCGTTCTGATCGACCGTGCCTAACTGAGAGTTAGGCACTTTCAGTCGGTCGACCGGGTGGTCTACCGCTCTCCTTCTGCGGTCGACCGGTCCGAGTTAGGCACTTTCAGTTGGTCGACCGGGTGGTCGACCGCTCTCCTTCTGCGGTCGACCGGACCGGTCGACCGCTACTCCTTTGTGCATGTTGTGCACGTCGGTCGACCGATCTGCTGCTGCTGCGGACGGTCGACCGGACCGGTCAACCGTTCTCCTGCTGATTTTGCTGGCTGCTGTGCTGATCTGATCCTCGTCGACTTCCTCTCTCTTCCTACAAAATCTGCACCAAAGATTATATTAAATTTTTTTCATAGTATGCTAACTAATTTAATCTTTTTTTGGACTACAGGTCCAAATACTTTAAGTTTTGCTAAAGAGTTTAATTCTGCTTGTATTGCTTCTTTCCATTTTGGCCAATTATGTCTACATTGACACTCTTTGATTGTTTGTGGTTCATGATCCTCATTAGTTCTTGTAATTTCAAGTGCTATTGTGAAGACAAATATGTCATCAACAATAATATTATTTCTATCCCATATTTCTCTAGTTGATATATAATTTATTGATCTCCTTATTTTCAGATACATATGTCTCGTTAGAGACTTTTTGTTCTTTATACATTAATTTTATTGCATGTTTTTCTTATATGTACTCTTCTAGGGCACCCATTTCTATTGGTTTCTTTATTTTGTGAACTCTTTCGGAGTACCAATTTTCTTATTTTATTCTTATAGCATTCTCATCTAGGAAACCGTGTCTTTACACTGACAAGTTTTTCATGCTTCAGGCATGTCATAGACTCATTAGCGATTGTACTAGTTAATTATCCTTTGAGAATATTGATCTTTGCTGAGTGTTGATCACCGGTATATGTGATTTTGTTGCTTTCTTATTGTCAGTGAAAGCGCCTGGCTACTGGTCGTAATACTTTGTAAATGAATAATCTTTTGAAATTTAAGTGCACATTAATTAGTGTGACGATGAAGATGAGACAAAGTTATAGTATTCCAAGAAATTTTACGTTGTTCTTTAGGCTTCAACTTTTCTTCCCCTAATGACAGTAATGTTGTCTCATCAAAATGACAATTCCCAAATCTTACTTTAAAAATATCATCCTATCAAGGGTTCAAGATATCGTATGATGGAGATAAATCTCAAGCCTTTATTGGGGACCCATTTTGATACATTGAGGTGGTACAATTGAGACACACACAGCACAACCAAAAACTCATAAGTGGCTAATGTTTAGAGGTTGACAAAAAAATAGTTGTAAAGGTGAGTGCTTGTGGTAAGCCAAAAGTCGGATGCGGATTAATGCAGCAGCATGTAATATTGCATGATCCCAAGCAAAGGCAAAAAGTTTTATTCTGATAAGTAAGGCCTAGTAATCAACTGAAGTCATGTGATAAAAGACTCTGCTAAACCATTTTGGGTATGAATTTGAGCAAAAGGATGTTCAATAATAATTCCGAGAGATATGCAAAAATCATCAAATGCACGGGAAGAAAATTCACCAGCATTATCAAGAAGAATTGACTTGATTGGATAATCAAGAAATTGTGCTCGTAATCAAATAATCTGAGTAAGAAGTTTAACAAATGCAATATTACGTGGAAAAAACAAAAAAAAACATGTGGCCATTTAGTGGAAGCATAAACTAAAATTATTAAATAACTAAATGGCCTAGATGGTGGATGAATTGGTCCACATATATCCTCTTGAATTTATAACACATCGTTCTCAAAAAAGTACTCAGATACGTGTCCCGATTTTTTTTTGCTTGTTTTGTTTTATTTTTCCCGCATTTTTTATCCGAGTCTAGAACCTGACACGAGAATTTCCTCCTTTTTCTTATCCTTTTTCCTCCTTTTTCTTATCCTTTTCTTTTTTTCCTTTTCTTTCCTTTTTTTTCTTTTTTTTCTTTTCTTTTCCTTCCACTAACTTCCCCCTCCTACACTCTTTCACCTTCTTCTCTTCTCTTCTTATTTTTTCTCTTCTCTCTTCTCTCCTTCTCACTTCCCCACTCCCCTCCTCTCCTAAACTCTCTCTCTCCCCCCCCTCCCACTCTCTCTCCCCTAGAAATCTCCCTCTCTTTCTACTCTCTCTCCCCCGAAACCAGCCACCTCCTCCTCCTTTTTGTCACTAGTTAACCACCACCACTCCACCATCTCCTCCTCCCTATCCTCCACTTCACCACCAACCACCACCATCTCCATCTTCATTATCATCTACTCCACCAACTCCACCACCATCACCACACCACTACTACCAACATCTCCACCTCAATTATCCCCTTCACCATCTCCTCCTCCTACGCCACCAACATCTCCACCTCTAACATAACCACCATCTCCACTACCACAATACCACCACCATTCACCTCTCCTCTACTAACACCACCACCACCACCTCCAACACAAGCTTACCAATACCCCTTCTCCCCTGGGCCACACCACCCCCTCTAGGCCGCGCCACCCCTTGGTTCCCTCTCAACTCTCTCTCTCTCTCTCTCTCTCTCTCTCTCTCTCTCCCCCTCTCCCTCTCCCTCTCTCATTTATCTCTCATGTGCTTCGCATGTTAACTCCACCAGTTCCCACCATACTTCTTGTGATTCTAGGCGAATGTTTATTGTGTTTATATGACTACTTGTAATTGTATGGCGAATTATTGTAATTGTGTGGTGAATGCTTGTAATAGTATAGGCAAATGCTTGTATATGTGTGGGCGATTTCTTGTTACTTGTATATGTGCATACAATTTTGTAATACTGGATTACTGTTGGATTAGTCGACCCTTCGTGATCGCTCCTTAGGGCTTTACTTTAGCCTTAGGGCTTCACTTTAGCCTTCGGGCTTAACCTTCAGGTTTTACTAACTCCGCCGGGTAGGCGAGCTTAGCCCTCAGTGTTTTACTGCTAAACTCGCCTGAGCATAGCTTCGCACATGCGATAGCAAAGGCATTCATACGCTTGCTTCACCGTGCACGTTTAGCTTCGCCACGAGCGTGGCTTCGCCATGTGTATTAGCTAAGCATTTATACGCTCACTTCGCCGTAAGCGTTAAGCTTCACCGTGAGCGTCGAGCTTCACCGCGAACATGGTTTCACCATGTGCGTTAGCAAGGCATTCATACGTTTGCTTCGCCGTGAGCATTATCATTCCCAAGCACATTACGTCTAGAGCTCCATGCTAGCTCTGTCAGGAGGCAAGCTCCGCCATAGCCAAGCGTTATACTGACATGGCTTAGCTTCTCTCCAGCTTAACTAGCCCCGCCTTGATAATTAATAGTTTAATTAATTATTCTTGTTATGATGGTTGTGAAAAGTTTAAAATAATCACTTGTTCTATTTTTTTGTATCATGTTGCATGACCTGTTAATCACCTAACTCATGATATCATATTACGAAAATTTAACAATTAAATCATGTTAACTTCAAGCAATATTGTACTCCTGTTTACTTATGTATCATGTATACTCTCCTGTTACAATATTCATGATTTACCCATAAACCAACCATCATGAACATAATCTGTAATAATCAGATAACTTATACTGGGATAGCGGAAACGATCGATGGATATCAATATGTGTTCGTGTTTACAATGAAAAAATGTTGTGTAACTAAAACTTCAGTTCTACTTAAGGGCCATCAGGTGTTCTGTGGGGTGTACTGGCACCCCTACTACATATATATACTCTTCCCCTATGGGCATAACCCACCATTATACCGATGGCATGTTCCGAATCAGTCCAATAACACCCCAGGTTATTGTCCTGGATATGTATGAGGCCCTTGTAAATATAGTTCGTTGATTTTTTTCATCAGTTACCAATAATTAACCTGATCTTACCCATAAGTAGATGTATATGTGTTGGTACGCCGAGACACATACCAAAACATATGAGTCAAATAGGTAATAATATTATAGAAATCTGACTGTATTTATCAGATTTTAAATTCTGTTTTCATATTTCGCTATTTATTTTGTTTCCTGCATGCTTATGTGACTTATGCTCACGACATGTTTTCCGGTACACGTATGATTGCCTATGCACGTGATTTGACTTCATTTTACGCACTCGTTGGGTTACTTTCTGACAACCCTGGACCGCATCTCATATCTTGGAGCTTGAACCAAAGTGAACCCTTCCGCTGAAGATCAAACTTTTCTGGTGGAGCAAGCAGATCAACTGCAGCTCCTTCTCTTCCAGCCTTCCTCTAACTGGCCCGTGTGATTTTTCTTTTGAAACTCGTGAGCATCTTTTGTATTATTCATACATTGTAAATCTTACTTTTGCGCCTCTGGTGATGTAATATACTTGTAATATTATGTCACACTCTGTGATAACTTTATATTTGTAGTATTTCTGTTGGAATGTATAATACCACGTACTTTTGTAACGCCCCGATCCTATATGTACTGAGACGTTACTGTGACGTATATACGTAGGTCAAAAATACACTCACATACATACGCTAAGCATTAGTATAGAATCAGAGTGCGAAAGCTTGAAAGTAATATACATTCTAATATAACAGTACAAGTACATTGTTATTACAGAGAGTAATCTAATATTACAATAATATTATCACTAGGAGATATAAAAGTAAATTTTACAATATGAACATTATAAAAGTTGCTCACGAGCTACAGGAGGTGATGCCACAAGACAACCAAAAAACAAAAGAGGGGGCTGGAGCCACAGCTAGACTGCCTGTTTCGCAAAGTGAACTTAGTCCTCAACAAAAGGATCCACGTCAGTCCAGGCTCCGAGATCTGGACATGAAGGTTCAGGAGAGTCAGAAAGCTACCTAACGAGTTGTGATGCGAATGCCAAGTGGGGTGCAGAGGTAAGCATACATTTATCGATAATTTGAATCATAAGCATGTAATGAAAATCATGTCGTGAGTATAGGCACACAGGAGCAGGTAAGGAGGTAGAAAGTAAAGTAGATAAGGTAACACCGGTTATCTCCTAAACTAACATAAAATCGATAAAACTGATAAAACAGAAATAAAATCGAATACGAGCAAAACCAATCATATAAGCTTAGGTTATGACTCCATGAGACTAGTACGTCAAAGGAATAATTCAAACAAAGAAACTCTCATCTATATACTTTTATCCCATGTTACCGTAACCAAGTGTATACAACACGAGTTGTAAAACAGCAGCACAAATTGTATATTAACATCTTATTATAGTTAGGGCAATTTAAGTTGTTGGTTTTAGTATGTGTCCTATTCCACATACTTCCACTTACAACTTATAAAGCCAGTTATTTAGAAACTGATGGAGTTCGACGAACATGTTTAGTATGGGGGGGACAACCACCATGGAGTATCCGATACTGAGCCGGAATGTACTGCTAGGCACGGGAACTTAACGCCTGATGGAATAGGGTATTGTAGTTCCCATAGAAATAAGTTTAGGGCTTGTGCATACCCAGGAGGAATAATAAGGAGAGTAGGGGTGCCAGTACACCCCATAAAATCCCTGGTGGCTGCAAGTGATCCCAAAAGTATGTGGCTACGCGTGACTAGATATGACCATTATAAACATGACTATTCAGGACCCATTAGTTTCTCTCAAACCCAGTGCAACTTGTCTTATTATTATTAATTATGTAATTATCAGTATATGGGAATGAGAAGGAGAGAGTCAGGTGTATCATGGGTACATGATGTATCAGGAGTACGGTTGTACTAAAATATATAAAGATACGTCAAGATGTTAGGTCATCATTCCTAGTGATAATTAGAAGAGTCAGGTAATAGGCATGCCAGGTGATAACAAGTGGGAGTCAAGTGATGCAGACAGATGTGAGGTAATAACAGGTAGATATCAGGTGGTAGCATGTCAAGTATCAGATATCAATATGTAGATGTCAAGTGATAATATGGTAAGTATTAACATATCAAGGATGTGTATAGCGAGTGCTATAGTCATAACTGAGTACAATCAAGCGGAGCTGAATAAGTTGGAGGCATGGATAGCAAATATGTTTAGTCGCTAAAGCGCATGGCGGAGCTACTGAATGACTCGGCTTAAGATGTAAGTAGAAATCTGGCAGCATCTCGCCCAGGGGAATCTATTGAATAAAGCACTGGGTGCTAAACATGCCTATCAGGTAGGGCATGAGAGACCTAATGGTCTAAGCGCACTCCTCTTTTAAGAAAGTGGGCGAGAGCCTGGAGGCTAATGTACGCTCGGGGTTTAGGCCTACTCTCGTAAGCTATCACGAAACCCATAAGAGTGCAGACCTAAAACCAATTGAGTAGCTAGGCCGGGAGAGGGCGGAAACGCAGAGTCGGTACATGGGTACTTGCATGAGATGTTAGTATCACACAATCATGTATATAACAGGCGGTAACTAGACCATCAATATAATGTGTGAAGCCCGAAGGCTATGTGTAGGCCCATAAGGGTTGAAGTAAGCTCAGGGTCTAAGCGCACTCTCGGTAGCTACCACGAAATCCATAAGGGTACAAGGCCTAGACTAATTGAATAGCCATCTCGGGAGTGGAAAAAGCCCCGAAGGCTATACATGGGTACCTGCATGGTTAGTACCAACATGTGCACAAATATCTTATCGTTTATACTATTACAAACATTCGACACAGGAAACATTATATGATACTGGCACACGCATACAACCTAGTACAAATATATAGGACCATATAAACAAACCCATCACAAACTCAAATACAGTACAAGCTCGATGAGGTGAGGAAAAACACTCGCCTAAATACAAGCACGATGAAAACTGCGGGAACTCCGTAAAGCTACGCGCACGAACTTTGTGACGGGAAAACACCAAAGCGAGAAGTGGAGGAGGGGCTTGGCCTCTTTATGGCCGTCAGCCTTGAGGAGACGCTTAAGTTCCCTAGGGAGGCTAAGAGGGTGGCGACCTCAAGAAGGAGGAGAGGAAGGATGTGAAGGGAAGGGTGAAGTTGTTGGTGGTTGGTGAAGGTGATGTAGTTAGATTTTAATGGAGAAGGAAAAATGAAAGTGATGAAAATGATGGTGATGGTGATGTTGTAGGTTAGGGTGGAGATGATGAGGGTGGTGTTATAGTGATAAGAGTGAATATGGTGGAGTTGAAAGGAGAAGTATAGGAAGTGATGATGAAGAAAGGGTTGTAGCGGTGGTGGAAGTTGGTGGTAAAGTTATCGCCGGAGTAGTTACCGGAATGGTCACCGGAGATGTCATCGGAGAAGAAAGGTTCAGCCCCTAGCCAAGCATGGTTGCTGGCTCTGAAGGAGATGGTGGGTTGATGGTTTTTTGGAGAGATTTAGTGGTGGTGGAAGCTTTGGAGAAGGTAAAGGAGATGGTGGTTTGTATGGTGAAAATTTAAAGTTATGGTGCAATAATGGAGATAGAGGAGAAAGAAGGAAGAAGTTGTGTTTGTTGTTGTTGTACTAAAGATGAAGGAGAAGTTAGGGGCTTTAGGGTTTTGATGGAGGAATAAAGGTGAAAGAGAAGGAAGGGTGTTGGTTTTTGGAGTTGGAGTTAAAAGAGATAGGAAAGGATTAGGATTAGGGTTTTTAGTAAAATGGAGAGGAGAAGAGGTGTCTTTGTCTGACCATGGTTGATGGGAAAGGGTGTTGAGTGATTTGAGATATTTTGGTGGAAGGGTGTAGAATGGAATGGAAGAATGTAGAAGGTTTTAGAATATGGTGAAAGGAAAAGGATGTAAGGAAAAGGAAAAGATAAGAAAAAAAAGAAGAAAAGTAATTGAAAGAAAATGAAAAAATAATTAGAATGGTGAAATCCCCGTGTTCGGTCGCGGATGCGGAAAACTTTCGGAAAAATACCGGAATCGCTCGAAAATCAGCATCTCAAAAAGCTCCTCAAAAATTCTCAAAAATCAAGAATATTATTATAAGAATCATGGTGAAATTTATTTTAAGAAATTATTTATGATTTTTAATTTAAAAATCTTAGAATCGACAGCCGATACTAGACACCAAATCTGGTCGAAATCTGTTAAATTCTAAAATCTCAAAAATATATTAAAATAGAAAATTTATTTTAAGAAAATATGTGAAAGCGATTTCTCAAAATTCAATTCCGTTTATAAATTAAAATTTTGAGTATAAACCAGCGGTACCGACTAATCCCGATTTTAGTATTTTTATAAAATAATTCAAAAAATTCAGAAAAATCATAAAATTTTAAAATATTAGAAAATAGTGTTTGAATTTAAAATTAGTCAAATCTGACTAGCAAAAGTGCCAAATCAATCAGTATACTAGGATCGGGTCCCTGATTCAAAGTAGGGTTGGTTCCGAATCTACGGATCCAGATCCAAAGTAAAACAATCACATAAATAACCATAAAATAATAAATATAGAAAATATGATCAAAAAATCAGAATACGTATCTAAGTATGTATTTCGAGAACGGGGTGTTACAACTTCTGTACTCTGATTTTTGCATGTACTAATACTTAGTGTACATATGTGAGGGCATATCTGCCCTGTGTAAGTATGTCGCAATAGCCTCTCCTTACCCACTGGGGCGGGGCGTTACAGGATGGTATCAGAGGCTAAGCTCTCATACTTTTAGTACATCCAGTCGGTATATTAATGGGAGATTAATCTGCAACTGGAGCGCATGAGTCATGGCTATATATTCTAATTGCAAGTACAAAGTTATCTATTCCTTCCTGATAATCATTTTCCCGACTCCTGAAGCCTTCTATCTTTTCACATTCAAGTTCTCCATCATCTTTTATCAACTCAGATATAGACATACAGGAAAATCGTAATGGTCCCACCCCCTGTTGAGATGAACCTAGTGGAGAGAATGTCGAACTGATGAGAATTTTGCAAATATGATGGAAAACTAGCAGAAGCAATTGGAATTCCTACAGCAGGGCTTGTTGACAGCACCTAGAGAGCAGATGCCAGGCAACGTTTCATATTTTATAAGGTTATAGACAGCCGTCTTTTTTGGTATTAAGAAGCCTCTAGATGCAGAACAATGGCTGACTGATACAAGAGATCCCCTGAAGGTAGCAAAAATTCCTAAGGAAGACTAGGTGAAGTGGCCAAGATTCAACTAAAGAATGTGGCCAGAACCTGGTGGCTAGCAGAGGAAGCGAGACTAGAGAAACCTATCACTTGGGACCAGTTCTCAAAAAGTTTCTATAAGAGATTCTTCCCTACCACAGCTTAGAAGGAAATAAAAAAGCACATCAGACTGCAGCAGTGGAATAGATCTGTAGCGGAAGCGAGACTGGAGATGCCCATCACTTGGGACCAGTTCTCGAAACGTTTCTATGAGAGATTCTTCCTTACCACAGCCCAGAAGAAAATGGAAGAACATATCAGACTGCATCAATGGAATAGATCTGTAGATGAGGATGCTACAGAATTTCTGAGGCTGAGTCGGTTTTCACCCTATATGGTGACGGGTGAAGAAAACTGAGCCAACATGTTTCAACATGGTTTGAAGACGGATATTCAAATGCTTCTCACATCCCAACAGTTGAAAACATATTCTTAGATCTTCACCATAGCTCGAGAAGTAGAATAGGGACCGGAGAAGAAGAATCAAAGTCGGATACAAAACAAGGTCATAAAGTGATCATTTTAACAGATGGGGAGAGGAAACCAAGTCAGACCTAGTGGTGCCCTGCTAGCCAAGCGACCATTCCAACCTCCTTCTCCTTAGTCAATATGTAATTATTGCCAGAAGCCAGGACATTCTCAATAGAATTGCCGAATGGTTAATGGGCTGTGTCTGGCTTGTGGATCCAACAACCACTCAGTAGGAGATTGTCCACATAAGAGAACATAGAATGCCACACTAATTTTACTAACATTTCAGCATCGCTCGTAAGAAGAAACCCAAGCCCAGTAGGTAGATGAGCTCTACTTGCTTCCTAGGAGCGAGTTTTAAGTCAAGTCCAGAAAGAAATAAGAGCTGAAATAGGTGAAAAAGGGGTTATGCTTACAACCTAATCATAGAGGAGGTTGAAGCATTAAAAGTAGTGACAAGTAAAATATTGGTCACCCTATTTTAGCACTCTTTGATTCCAGTGCATCACATTATTTCATATCGGATAGCTTAAGTACTTTGCATTCTAGACCTCTTTTATGCGTGGATGATCAATTGGAGATTAGTACAGGAAATGGGGTAGTTACCACTAATAGAATTTATAAGGATTGCAGTGTAGAGTAATGTAAGAGGAAGTTTGCAATAGACATGATCGTACTGGATACTAGAGGGTATGACCTGATTCTATGCATGACTTGGCTCAGTAGAAATCATGCAGTAATTAACTGTTAGAACAAGAAATTGATTTTCAAAATTTCGTACCAATTAGAGTTTCAATTTATCGGAGATCGCAAGTCCACCATGAAGAGAAATCAACTGGATTGTACCACTACAAAAGTCATGAAGGGAGTGCTAGTGTAGGATAGGTTTTCAGATGTATTCGAAGAGATATCAGGACTCCTACATGATAAAGTTTTAGAGTTTTCTATTGACATTATTCTTGGAACAACCCCTATATCCAAAGCGTCGTACAGAATGACACCTATAAAGTTGGAGATATTGAAGAAATAACTACAGGAATATTCATATAAGGATTTGATAAGGCCGAGTACTTCACCTTGAGGAGCTCTGGTATTATTGATAAATAAGAAAGATGGTGGTAAGAGATTATGTATCGAATACAGGGAGATGAACAAAAGTCACCATTAAGAATAAGTACCCCTTGCCCAGAATTGATGATCTCTTCCATCAACTCCAGGAGCCCAAGTATTTTTGTTAGATTTGTAGTTAGGGAACCATCAATTAAAAGTGAAGAAGGAAGATATTCAAAAGATGACATTCATGACCCACTATGGTCATTACGAATTCCTGGTTATGCCCTTCGGAGTAGCCAATGTCCCAACGCTCTTTATGAATTTGATGAACTAAGTCTTTTCGCCCTATTTGGATAAATTTGTCATGGTTGTCATCGACGATATTTTGGTCTACTTTAAGAGTGACAGAGAGCATACAGAACATTTGAGAATCGTACTGCAGACCCTTCGACAAGAACAACTCCATGCCAAATAGAGCAATTGTGAGTTCTTCCTAGAAAGTATAACATTCTTGGTCATGTTGTTTCTAAAAAAAGAATCTCAATAGATCCCAGCAATATCCAAGTAGTGAAAGACTAGCCAGTTTCAAAGTCAGCAACAAAAATTAAAGGCTTCATTAGACTAGCCGGGTATTACCAAAGGTTTGTATAAGACTTTTCCAAGATTGTGGCACCATTAACAAAGCTCATTAGAAAGGAGAGAAATATATGTGGACTAAAGAGTGTGCATCTGCATTTGAGCAGTTGAAGAACAAGTTAATCACAGCTCTGATCTTGAAAACACCCTCAGAACAGGAAGAATGGTCATATATAGTAACGCATCCAAAAAAGGTTTAGGGTGTGTGTTGATCCAGCACAGACGCGTAATAGCTTATGCATCCAAGCAAATAAAACAACATGAGAGGAATTTTCTAACGCACGGTAGCAGTAATAATTGCATTGAAGATATAAAGTCACTACTTCTGGGCGACAAAGTATAGATCTACGCCGATCAAAAAAACTTGAAGTATATTTTCTCTCAAAAAGAACTGAACATAAGACAGAGACATGGGTCGAGCTGATGGTAGATTATGATGTAGACTTACAGTACCATCCCGATAAGATTAATGTGGTACCAGATGCCCTCAGTAGGAAACCTGAAGCCTACATGATAGTACAACTCAGCCAGCAAAAGAAGTTACTCAGGGAGTTAATACGAATGGATTTGATAGTAATATGAAGGACCAGCGTGTCAAGGCAGTTATGGTAATTCAGATCCAGCAGACATTGATGGAAGAAATTAGAGAAGTACAAAAAGAAGATTCCAGATGACAAAAATTCAGAGAACAAGTGAAAGCTGGACTGAGGATGGATGTTCGTTTACATACAAATGGTACACTCTACTTCAGTAACTGAATTTGTATGCCTCAAGGGGAGATTCGACAGAAAGTCTTGGTAGAAGCGTACAACTCAACTTATTCTATACACCCAGTAGGAATTAAGATGTATTAGAATTTGAAGCAACACTTCTGATGGAATGCAATGAAGAGGGAGATCACACAATATGTGCAAGGTGTCTGGTATGTCAGAAAGTGAAGACGAAACATTAGAGATCCGCTAGACTACTTCAACCCTTATCAATACTAGAATGAAAGTGAGAACATATCACCATGGATTTTGTCACAGCGCTGTCCCGGAATCCAAAGGGAAACAATGCAATGTGGGTAATCATAGACCGTCTCACAAACTCAGTTCACTTCATACCATCCAAAGTAGGACAATCTACAAAGTTCTAGCAGATAAGTACATGAGAGAGGTAGTTTGACTGTATGTAGTTCTCGTTAGCATTGTGTCGGACAGAGAAACTAGATTCATATCACATTTTTTGGAAAGCCTCTAGAATGCTTGGGGGCTTGTCTGAAATTTAGTATATCTTATCACCCAGAGACAAACTAGCAATCAAAACAGACAATACAAATGCTAAAAGACATGTTGAGAGCATGCATGATCAAAATCAGGGAATCGTGAGAAGATCATCTACATCAAGCAGAGTTTTCCTACAATAACAGCTACGAGGCCAGCATCAAGATGGTCCTGTTTGAGGCTTTATATGGGAAAAAGTGCAAATCACCATTGTGTTGGGATGAAGTCGGTGAAATAAGACATTTGGGATCAGACGCTATAGTCTAGAGGGTAGACAAAGTCAGAATTATCCTAGAACACCTTCAGGCAGCACAAAACATGCAAAAAAGTTAGGTTGATACAAACCGAAGTCCATTAGAGTTTAGAGTAGGTGAGCATGTGTTCTTTAAGATATCTCCGACTAAAGGAGTGATCATATTTGATGTATGTGGAAAGCTGAGTTCGAGATATATCAGCCGATTTGAGATTCTGGAATGAGTAGGAGAAGTGGCTTATAAATTGGCATTACCGTCATCACTAGAAGGAGTTCATACTGTGTTTCATGTGCCTCATCTTGGAAGATATGTCAGGGATGAGAACCACATATTAGATCACTAAGAGTTAGAATTACAACTAGACTTGTCGTATCTTGAGAAATCGATGGCCATATTGGATAAAAGTGTCAAGACTCTAAAGAATAAGGCTATTCCGCTGGTATTAGTATTGTGGAACAGGAATGCCGTCGTGGAAGCAACTTAAGAACGGGAAGATGTTACCAGTTATTCGTGTCATGAGTTGGTAATTTTCACTGTATCTTTACCTTGTCTTATTACTGCCAACTTTTATCTTTTTCATGTTAATCACTTCCTTATCGAAATTTTGAGGACGAAATTTATGTAAGATGGGTAGTATATAATGCTTTAATCTCTCATAGTAAACAAATACCAAATGATAATGAGAGAGACTCGGATGCAGGAAATGACACTTCTGACATGTGCTATATGATCCAAGGGGATGACTCTCTTAAGGTAAATTCGAAATCCGAGCTTGATGAAGATGATGATATGTCTATAATAATCTTACTATGTTTTATCAAAAACTTCTTGAAAAATATGATTTGTTAAAGGTAAAAAACAAACGTTTGAAGAAAGAAAACGATTTCATTTTAAAAGAAAAATATTCTTTTCAAAATAAATTTGAAATTGCTTCAAAGAATATAAATCTTTGAAAAATCAAATCGATTTGATTTCGAAAGAAAATGAGACTTTGTAAAAGTAAATTATTTTTTTCAAAAGAAAAAGACTAAAATACTTTGATTGAAAAAAGAAAAACTTTCTATTCTTATTACCAAAGTCCAAAAGAATTTTGTTCCTCATACTCATGTTATTACTTCTTCTAATATTTTAAATGAGATTTGTGTTTTGAGAAAGAACATTGATTTGTTTAGGCTCAACTTTGAGCAAACGTGCTTTTGACCATAAAAGGTTGAAGCCTTGTTTCAAAAGAAATACGCTCCACATGTTTATGCACATACTCCACGGCATACAACTCATGCCCGCATGCTCATACCCATATATATGCTAGCATGTACACTTGTATACATTGTGACCACAAATATTATCTTGCAAAATTTTGTTATGATAGAATAATATTTCAAAATTTTCAAGTAAGAATATTTGTGTTCGTAGCAATACTAACCCTCAAGGACCAAAAAAGATTTGGGTACCAAAATTTACACCAATTATTTTTGACATAAGTATGGAATCTCACAAGACATGAGAGGATGGGTGCCTTGGTGATGGGTGCAATTGAGCTTAATAGATAAAAGTTTTGGTGGGGACGACCTTGATTTGGAGAAATGAATTGGCTGCATGAATATTGATAACCATTTTATCCTCTATTTTAAAATATTTTATTTACTTAAATGCTTATGTGCTAGTGAAGTAACCTAGACTCTATCATATGTTACTTTATGCTTAAAGATGAGTTGATTGGTTGTTAAGCTATGCATGTATTTTTGAAAATTGTCTTCATCGTTTCAACCGGATTTACATACCTATCTTATTTGAGAATATGTTTGTATATACTTTATTAAAAGCATATCATGATTTATATGTTAGGTCATATGTTTTATATAAATCTTGTTAAAATTTTTGTTATACGTGTACAATTCTTGAAATACACTTGATTCTAATGCTATATATGTTTTATTTTATTTGTGTACTCAAGTCATTCTTGATTGTACTTGTATGTCCTAATTTTGATAATTCTTGCATGTTATATGATATAACATATTTGTGAAAAAGAATTTTCTTAATTTGTATTTTTATGTTTTTACAAATCAAGTTTTCTACATATAAAACTTTAGAAAGAATTTCATATGAGTTTAGAACCTTATTGTTTTTATCTTTATGAATATGATTCTCACATGATTTTGTGCGCTCAATTTTTTTTGCTCATGTGATTGCAAATGGATTTTATTTCTTGCATTCATTCATGAGCATGGTAAAGCTATATAGATTTTGGGTGATAATTCTTGTTTAATTAGCATATTTCATGAGATATGTATGATTTGTTTCATATTTGAAGAATCTTAGTTTTTAAACTATTTTAAATTAGTTTTTTATTCTTCAATTAGTAGTATTTTAAACTATTCTCAAGTAATTTCAAAATTATTTATTTTTCAAAATACCACTCTTTGAGGGCGGATGGTTGGGCGATCATATCTTGTATGATTAAATGACTAGTTTTTTGATATGTGCATATATGTTGGTGATTTTAATTGAGTTATACACATGATTCTGATGATATTTGATTTTTATATACTTATTCATTCTTATCTATATATGTATGTGTTATATTTCAAGTGGTAATTCAATTGGTATATACACACACACACACATACACACACACACACACATATGTGTGTGTGTGTGTGTGTGTGTGTGTGTATAGATACACACACACACACACACACACACACACACACACACATATATACATATACACACACATACATATATACATATACACATATACATATACATACATATGTACATATATACATATATATATATACATACATATATACATATAGACATATATATATACACACACATATATATGATTGATTGTGCAATATTTAACAATGTTTATACATATTTTTATAACATAATTAGTTTCATGCTAAACTTGATTTGTTTTCAAATGAATTAGTACATTCTTTTAAAAATCTTATGCATTAATTTTGTGGTTTTTCAAAAAAGAGGAGAATTTTTTGATTTAAATTGATATCTTATCTTTACTCTCATTCTTTTGAGAAAAGTATTTTTCTCTTAGCAAATTCTTCACATTTCTATTGGTATCAATTAATACGATTGGTATCCACATTTCAAATTATTTTTGCAAATTGGTATCTATGCTTATGTTCACTTACAAGTTGAATTATAAGTGATATCAAAAAATTTCAATCGGTATCTATTATTTTGATATATATTGCTTATATGTAAGAAGAGTTAACTTAAAGTCTCCTCTATATGTAAATTTATGATGAGTGTATTGTATAAAGAAGAACTTGACCTCTCTTCTCTATAAATCACATGTGTAGGGAGAGCTTAATATCTCCATTAATACATTGTATATTATGCTTATGTTGTTTATGGTTTAATCATCCCTTCTCATGTATTGCATGTATGCAGGGGGAGTTAACTTGACATCTCTCCCTGTCAGTGATTTATACATATATACAATTTCTTTGTTTTATTACCCCTTTGTTGATGAATTGTCAAAAAAGGGAGAGAATTGTAGAGTTTTTATATGCATGTTTCATGTTTTATGCATATATATTTTTTATAAGCTTTATTGAATATCTATATGTTTATTTGTTTTGCATGAGTGTAGTGGTTACTTTTTGACCTGCTTAAGATTATAACACGTGTCTATTTAGTTCCCAAGGGATGCGCAACGTGTGGCACTTCTAAAATACCTAATCTTCACTCTCCATCCAATTCAAACTTCAAGCGGGTTGGGTTAGTGAGAGAAGAGATAAATCCAGTTACAGGAGATCTCCACCTCTAAGCCCAATTCTCATACAAATAGAACAGTTACCCTCCAGGAGCGGTTCGTCCTCATCTACAGCCAAGGGTAGATCATCAGATAGAGATGTACTCTCTCCGATAATGATTCAAACTAGAGTGTTCAGCTCGACCGCTACCAAAGATAAGGAACTTAAGTGTTCAAATTGAGCAGAATTCCCTAACCATATTTATTTGACATAACTTGTATAAATAAGATATTTTCTCTAACCAATGAGAGGGGATCAGAATCTAGAAACCCTAGAACACTAGAGAAGCCCACCTTTCATTACCATTATTATAGTGGAATTCTCCTCTCCTCTCTCAGTTGTTCTTCCAGTTTTGAGTTTTTATGTAAGTTCTGTGTGTTTGTACTTACTGTGATTTTGATTTAATTATCCCTCTCTATTATTTTGGTGCGTAGATTGATTTCTTAGGAATTTACCCACTGTATTTAGTGTCTTCATTGAGATTTACTCAGAATAATACCCTTGAGATCTCTCGCTAACCAATACCCTCACCCCTCCACAAAAGACCCTCGCTCCACAGATATGGCTCACAGGAGTGCCACCCGACACGATGTCAATGCTCCTGATGAACCCAATCCATCGGCCCTATCCTGTAGATAATTCATCCAGATGGTAATTGACCTACGATGACAACTGGATGAACACTGAGCGAAGGTCGATCGCGAGCGAGAACTAGTCGCTATCCATCGCGATACAGCTAAACGTGAGAACAAGGTGGTAACACATGTTAATCATTAGCTGCTCACGCAGATAAAGGTTCTGTGAGAGGTGCAGCAGTGGGTCATCGAGTTAGGCCCCCAAGAGATTTTAGTAGACTCTTCCCCAGAGGTCAATCAACACCCCGTGGGTCCGACCGGCCTGCATTTCAAGCTAAACAAATTGCGCTCTAAAGTGGTTGTTTCACATAAGGATCCCGAGAACCTTCAAGCCGACAGTGCAAGGAAGCATGCAAGGGGGCATCAGGTCCTAACTCCCAAGGAGGACGCTCCCCCAACGATGACAAAGATCGAGGACTCCACCGCCTTCACCCCCCTGAACCTCACGATCGATTAGATCTTTTACATCATCAAACATCAGCCCTAGTTGAAACTTCCTAAGATAGCCAAGCACGACCCAGTCTTCTTGGAACCAAGAAGTTGTTTCTTTCATGGCAGCCAGGGACACGCTACTGCACATTGCTGTGCCCTCAAATGACACCTTGAGGACCTTGTTAGATGAGGACATTTGGACGAGTTCATCCTCAGCTCGGAGGAAGACCCTGAGATTAGAGAGGCCCTGACCGAAATGGTCGACTGAAACGCTCGCTCCTTATCACCACCCGGGACAGGAAGACCACCACTAGGAAATATGCTTCCATCTGAAGCGATACAACATGTAAAACTGCGTAGCATCCAATAAAATTATTCAAACTCTTTTATTTCTATGATTGATATATTCTCAAGGTATAACGAGCACTCTAGAGTGACTCAATAGCCTATATCGGGCCCCACCCTGACAGTTATGAGGAAAAATATCCCTGCAGCTATCCCTCGGGGATCCCCCTGAAAGACAGAGGCTTACCCACTAGGGCTGGTCGGAGTCAGCCTAGACAGGTTTTCACCTTGATGGCCACTTGAGTGAGTCAACAACCTATATCGGGTCCTATCCTGACGGCTATGAGGGAAAAATAGCTCCCACCATTATCCCTCGGGGAGTCTCCTGAAAGACAGAGGCTAGCCCACTAGGGCTGCTCAGAGTTGGCCTAGACAGGTTTTCACCTTAATGGCCACTCGAGTGAGTCAAAAGCCTATTTCAGGTCCTATCCTGTCGGCTATGAGGGAAAACAGCCCCTACGGCTATCCCTCGGAGAGCCGCTAAAAGACGGAGACTTGCCCACAAGGGCTACTCGGAGTCATGCTAGACAGGTTTTTATCTTGATGGCCACTCGAGTTAGTCAACAGCCTATATCAGGTCCTACCCTGATGGCTACGAGAAAAAATAGGGAGCCCCCTGAAACATGGAGGTTTGCCACCAGGGCTGCTCGAGTCATCCTAGACAGGTTTTCACCTTGTTGGCCACTCAAGTGAGTCAACAGCCTATATCAGGTTCTACCTTAATGATTTGGAGGGAAAAATCACCCACGCGGCTATCCCTCGGGGAGCCCGCTGAAAGATGGAGGCTCGCCCACTAGGGCTGCTCGAAGTCAGCTTAGACAGGTTTTCACTTTAATAGCCACCCGAGTGAGTTAACAGCTTGTATCGGGTCCTTCCCTGATGGCTATGAGGGAAAAACATGCCCCGTGACTATCCCTTCGAGTGCCCCATGAAAGACAGAGGCTCGCCCACTAGGACTGCTGAGAGTCAGCCTAGATTGGTTTTTCACGCTGATAGCTACCTATAGTGAGGTGACAACCTATAGGGATCCTACCCTGACGACCTCAACAAGCAAACAAAGGCATAAGACATCACACGGGAGTGTTAAAAGAAGCATTTTACCAAAGATAGAAGATAAAAGACACATCTCTTCATCACAATCATCCATAAAAAAGTAGGTTAGCCCCATTATCCTGGCCTACGGCCACTGCCCTAATCCATTGACCACTTCTGAGATCTCTCATGCTAGCTGCTAGAGCTCTCAACATGATCGGTCAATCTCCTGGGCTGGTGACCCGACCCCTAGGCTGGGAGTTAGGACCTCAGAGTTTCGGTTCTAGCCCCCTAGCCATCATCCGACGCTCTCTACCCGGATGCCAGATCTAAAGGATATAATCTCAGAGGGCAGCTTTTACGCTTCCTCCTGTGATGTCCCATGAACAAGCCAAAGATCATTATAACAATTCGACTGGCGTGAGATTTCTCCTCTCAATTCTTTCACATCCCTGTCATGACTCTCAAAGTTACCCCGCAGCACGTGGACCTCACGCTCGAGTGATAGTTTCTCTAAACAGCCCCTGTCGATCTGCTCCTAAAGAGAAGAGATCTCTATCTGGGTCAAAGCTAACTTTTTCTGGGGATCAGACACCTTCTCCAGTGCCTTCTCTAACTCCAAAAGCCTGCTCAGGAGCTTCTCTTCAAACTTTACTTTCTCCTCCCTCAGCGAAGCAGTCGCCACCAGTAGCTTGTGCCCTTTTGAAGGGCCCCATCCACCCTCTTCCTGAGACTTGCCACGATCATGTTGCAAGAAATGAGCACACAATCTAGTTGAGAGATTAGAAGATCAAGTAGTTTGAGCACTACGGAGTGCGAAAGTCTAGGAATCCATGGAAGCTCCCCCACGGCTACTTTCTTTCGCCAGTCATTCATGGAGTCTAACAATGATCCGGGATCATCATCTAGGTCTATCTCCACCTCCTTATCTCCCCCCAGGTTCTGAGCCATTGACCTCCTCAGGCGGCTCCTCGCTTGAAGTGCCAACCTCTTCAAACCTATTGTACAGAGAAAAAGTTGAAGGTATATTGCAAATTTTTTTTTAAATCAATGAAAAGTTACAACAACTCAAATTCCAACTATAAGAGAGATAGGACACTTAAGCTCAAATCTTTTGTTTAAGCCTGGGTTCTTTGCGTAGTGGTGGAAAGTGAATCTTGTTTTCTGTTGACCAGATGAACGTCAAGCTTCTTCAGAACTCTTCTCCTTGAATCACAGATGGAGTAGTACAACTCCTATCCAATGAAATCTCAAAGAGACTTAGGCAAAAACTATTGGCCCAAGGTTACAATCACCTGGTTTTAGAGTTTTGATGATCACAAAACATATATAGTTATTTGTACTAATTAAGTTTAAGTGTTTAAGATTGTTTCAGGGTTCTATGATTTCAAGGAGTTTCTTCCCTAAAGGAAGGTGGTGTTGACTCAAGATGACTCAAAATGGGATCAAGAATTCAAGTTATTCAATGATGCATTTGGAAAAGCTCGATTGAAGATCTTGTAATCTCCTAGACCCTTGTAAGAATTTTGTTTGTTAAAGAATAAGGATATGAAAGTAGCGCTCAAAAAGTAACACACATAAAAATACACTTTTCAAAATACAAGTTTTTAGTAATGTTGGTTTTGGTGCATATTTGGTTAATATACATGTTTCACAATTTTTAAAAATTTTATATCAAAGTTTAGAACATGTATTTTATCTCCTATACTATGCTACTCAACCCTCAAACCATTGAAAAATACTTTAAAAATATTTTTCATATTCAAAAAAATCTGTTTTTAAAGTATTTCAGGCCATTTTGGTCAACCGGCCAGTCGATCGTAACTGTTTCAGGCTATAACGGTCGACCGCTCGATCGATCAGAGCCTTGTGGCCATGGAGTGAATGATGTGCACGTCTGTCGGTTGACCGCGACGGTCGAGCGTCGAGCCCTGCGGTCGACCGACCGGTCGACTGACTGCATGACCCTTGCTCTCGGGTTTTGCCGGTCGACCCGGCCGGTCGACTGGCAGTTCATATTTCTGTTTTAAAAATGACCGCGATCGACCGTCCGGTCGATTGGAGCCAACGACTCTTTTGCCAAGTGGTCGGTGGTGGTATCTTGATAGTGGTTATTCAAGGCACATGACATGAAATATTAACAACTTTACAACCCTATTAAGATACCATGAAGGTGGCACCGTCACCTTCGAAGATGACTCCAAAGGAAGATTGTTCGTATAGATAACATTAAATTTGGTTCATCTCCTATGACTGAAAATATTATTTTAGTTGATTGCCTCAAGCATAATCTCTTGAGTGTTAGTCAACTTTGTGATAAAGGTTTTAATGTAATTTTGATAACTTAGCTTGTAATGTTTTTGATAGACAAACTAATGCATGTATACTTTTTGATTTTCATGAAAACAATGTATACATGATTGATATGTCTAATGTGCAATGTAATGCCACTTGTTTGAACGCCTTTAATGATGACTCTTGGTTGTGGCATAGGAGACTAGGCCATATAGCTTTTGACCATCTATCTAGAATAAACAACAAAGAAGTGGTGAAAAGTATTCCTTACTTGAAATTTGAAAAGGATTGCATATGCGATGCGTGCCAACTTAGAAAACAAACCAAGTCCTTTTTCAAATCCATCAAGGATATCATGACATCACGACCTTTGGAGTTAATTCATATGGATTTGTTTGGTCCTACTAAAACCAAAAGTTTAAGTGAAAAATCTTTTGCTGTTATTTTGGTTGATGATTTTTCTCGTTTTACTTGGGTTTTCTTTTCAGAACACAAAATCAAGTCTTTTTACATTTTCAAACATTTAGGAAAAGAGTTGAAAAGGAAAATGATTCTTCAATTTTACGAATAAGGAGTGATAGAAGTGGTGAATTCAATAGCCAAACCTTTATCACTTACTACGAAGAAAATGGAATTAAACATGAATTATTGTGTCCTAGAACTCCACAACAAAATGAAGTAGTTAAGAGGAAAAATCGAACATTACAAGAAATGGATAGGACAATGACAAATGAATACGGTCTCCCTCAATATCTTGGGCTGAGGCTGTAAACTCGTCTTGTTACATATCAAATAGGGTTTTCTTTTATAAAAACACTTCTAAAACTTCTTTTGAAATTTACTATTTAAGAAAACCAAATGTTTCTTATTTTAAAGTTTTTGGTTGTAAGTGTTTTGTTTTAAATACTAAAGATAATTTAGGCAAGTTTGATGCAAAATCCTATGAAGCTATTTTTGTGGGTTACGCTAACACTAGTAAAGGCTATAGAGTCTTCAATAAATCTATAATGACTATTGAAGTTTCTATACATGTAAAGTTTGAGGAATCAAATGTTTTTATTGAGAATGTTGTAGAAATAAATTCCTTAGGTGAAGACATGAAGAGGATTACCTTGGAGAATTCACCTATAAATGAATACGAGCTAACGATTGATGTGCAGAGTGAAGTTCAAGAAGTTGAAGTGAAGCCACCATAACTACTTCCAAATGATTGGAGATTTACTCCACATCACCCCAAGCATCTAATTATAGGTGATGTATCAAAAGGGAAAACTACTCGTTCTAAACTCCATGATCTTTGTGACCATTATGGTTTTATTTCTCATTTTGAATCAAAGAACATCCTTGAAGCCGAGGATGACTCATATTGGTTGCTTGCCATGCAAGAGGAACTCAATCAATTTGAGCGCAATCAAGTTTGGTATCTTGTTCCTAGACCCCATGATAGACCAACAATTGGCACTAAATGAATTTTTAGAAACAAGATGGATGAGTCGGGCAATGTTGTTAGGAATAAAACTAGGTTAGTGGCCCAAGGTTACATCCAAATCGAAGGAATCAATTTTGAGGAAACTTTTGCACCTGTAGCACAGCTTGAAGCTATACGGATAACACTTGCTTTTGCCTCCTATAAAATTTTAAACTTTTTCAAATGGATGTCAAAAGTGCATTTTTAAATAGGTTTATTGAAGAGGAGGTGTATATTAAATAACCCCCTGGGTTTGTTGATCCTACACATCCAGATTTTGTTTTCAAACTAGATAAAGCTCTTTATGCTTTAAAACAAGCTCCCAGAGCTTGGTATGAAAGACTTTCATCTTTTCTTATTCCAAATGATTTGCTAAAGGAAAAATAGATACTACTTTGTTTACTAAACATATTGAAAATGATATTATTATTGTTCAAATATATGTTGATGATATTATATTTGGTTCTATTAATGAAAAACTTTGCAAAGATTTTGAATCATGAATGAATGAGGAATTTGAGATGTCTATGATGGGCGAGCTTAACTATTTCCTTGGTCTCTAAATCAAGCAAAGGAGTAATGGGATTTTTATAAATCAAGCCATGTACACGAAGGAACTCATCAAGAAATTTGGGCTTGAAGAGGCTAAGACAAGTAAGACTCCCATGGTTACCACCACAAAACTTGATAAGAATGAATAAGGTATAAATGTAGATATTAAACTCTATTGTAGCATGATTGATAGTTTATTGTGTTTAACGGCTAGTAGGCCATACATTATGTTTAGTGTGTGTCTTTATGCTCGATTTCAATCATGTCCTAAAGAGTCTCATTGGATTGCTGTAAAACATATTATTTGATATCTTAAGGGCACCATTGGGATGGGTTTGTGGTATCCGAAGACCGAACAATTTTTCATGACGAGTTTTTCGAATACCGATTATGCGAGTTGTAGAGTGGATAGGAAGAATACTAGTGGAACATGTCAGTTTCTAGGAAATTACCTTATTTCATAGTCTTCCAAGAAGTAAAATTCTATAGCCCTCTCAACCGCCAAGGCAGAATATGTTACGTCAAGGGCTTGTTATGCTCAAGTCCTTTGGATGAAACATACTCTCCTTAATTATGATTTGCATTATGACCATATTAAAATATTTTGTGATAATATTAGTACTATTCATATGACTAAAAATGCAAATCAATATAGTAAGATAAAGCACATTGACATTCGATATCACTTTCTTAGAGATCATTATGAGAAAGATGATATTGAAATTGATTATGTTTTCACCGATTTTCAACTTGCCGATAATTTTACTAAACCACTAGATTACAATAGATTTTCATTTATTTGTAGTGAATTAAATGTTTGTGTTATGGACTCATGAGAGCTTTCCAAATACTCTTTGAAAATATTTTTTATTGGCTTAACCCTTTTTGATGCATGACAAAAGGGGGAGAAGTATATTTGAGTTATTTCTTGCTTATGTTACAATTCATGTTTGTTTTATTTTTTTTGAAAGGACATATTCTTTTCTTATACTTGTTAGATAACATGATTTGAGGGGGAGCTTTTTCAAGCTCCTTACATTTTTATTTTAAAATAATTCATATGTTTTGTCATTATCAAAAAGGGGGAGATTGTTGGCCCAAGGTTACAATCACCTGCTTTTAGAGTTTTGATGATCACAAAACATATATAGTTATTTATACTAATTAAGCTTAAGTGTTTAAGATTGTTTCAGGGTTCTATGGTTTCAAGGAGTTTCTTCCCTAAAGGAAGGTGATGTTGACTCAAGATGACTCAAAACGGGATTAAGAATTTAAGTTATTCAACGATGCATTTGAAAAAGCCCGATTGAAGATCTTGTAGTCTCCTAAACCCTTATAAGAATTTAGTTTGTTAAAAAGTAAGGATATGAAAGTAGTGCTCAAGAAGTCACACACACAAAAATACACTTTTCAAAATACAAGTTTTTGGTAATGTTCGTTTTGGTGCATATTTGGTTAATATACATGTTTCACAATTTTTCAAAATTTTATATCAAAGTTTAGAACATGTATTTTATCTCCTATAGTATGCTACTCAACCCCAAATCATTGAAAAATACTTTAAAAATATTTTCATATTCAAAAATCTATTTTAAAGTATTTCAGGCCATTTCGGTCGACCGGCCGGTCGACCGTAACTATTTTAGGCTACAACAGTCGACCATCCGGTCGACCGGAGCCTTGTGACCATGGACGTGCACGCTGTGCACGTCTGTCGGTCGACTGTCGAGCCCTGCGATTGACCGACCGGTCGACTGACTGCATGACCCTTGCTCTCGGGTTTTACCAGTCGACCGGGTCGGTTGACCGACAGTTAATATTTTCGTTTTAAAAATGACCGCGGTCGACTGTCCGGTCGACCGGAGCCAACAGCTCTTTTGCCATGTTACCGGCCGATCGACCATCAGCTTTCCAGATTGCTCCAACGGCTATATTTTGAATCTGTTTTATCTTTTATGAATTCCAATGGCTATTTCTTATTTTCAAGTGGCTAAACTCACCCCTAATGACCTAGTATCACTTATGAATAGTATTTATCCATTCCTTATAAATAGAAGTCATTGGTCTTTGATTTTTTTCATAAGAAAATATCCAAGTTTTCAAGTTTTCAAGAGAAGAAGTGTTTCATTGCTTTCCATTTTCAATGTTCTTTCAATTGTAATATTTTTCAGTTGGTTTTCAAGTCTTCTTAACTTCTACTACTGAAATTTTTCTCTCACTTTACTTCTTGAGCCAAAAATCATACTCAACTCTATAGAAGTTGTAAGAGAGAGTTTGTGATCTTTCTAGATCACCAAGTGACTTTTATTCTTTGAGTTGTGGTTCCTCTTATGTAAGGATTGTATTGTTAGAGTTGGGTACTCTGGTCTTGTGTAGACCAATTGTAATCCCTTGGGCGTAAGGCTCCTGTGTGGAAGTTTCCTTTATGAATTTAATGAAAATCCTTCATAGTGGTGAAGGCGGAGACGTAGAGCAGTGGCTCGAGCCTCAAATAAATCTATTGTGTTTGTGATTATTTTCCTTCTTGCTCTTTGTTGTCTTACATTCTTATACTTGTGCTAACACTTGCTTTGTCTTCATTATTGCATTCATTTCATATTCTTGCATTTTTGGTCTCTACTCATGTCAATAAGGAAGCAATTAAGCATCTCAACTCATAATCTAGAGAAATCAAAGAGGAGAAGTAGAGCCCTTCACGGGGATTCAGCTTCAATTTCTTGTTTTGAGTGACCGCTTGCATCATTCATCTTAACTTGTTTAAAAAGAGCATTAGATTAGTATTAAGACCTATTCACTCCCCCTCTAAGTGTTTTTCAAAACTTGAATTCAACAAATTTATGTAGAAGAATTGAACACTTTGTAAAGCTGCTCTGCCTCAACTGAAAAATCCCTACTCTTCAATAGCAAACTGAGTTATTTATGGGAGTTTCGGGGATAATATTGTCCCCTAAAAATCCTCCATAATGGGGGTTAACTCCCCTCATTACGTGGACAATACTTGACTCAGTAATAAGGGTAGTTATAACTGAGACGCAGGACTCTTCTGTAATTGAGACGCCGGCTTGAGCTTAGCCGTTGAGGTGATGCTGGACACGGGTCTCAAGCTCCGCATTTAGGCACTGTGGTAGTGTTGAAACACGAGCCTCAAACTCTGTGTTTCCTCATTGACGTGATATTAGACGCGTGCCTCGAGCTTCGTGTTTGAGACGCGGACTTCAAGCTCTGTGTCTAAGCACTGAGGTGGTGCTGAGACACGCGCTTCGAGCCATGCGTCTTAGCATTGTAGTGGTGTTGAGACACAAGCTTTCAAGCCCTGCGTCTTGGCATTGGAGAGATGTTGAGGCGTAGGGTTCAAGCCCTGTGTCTTGGTATTGCACGAGTGGCTTTGATTAGCCTCGTGTCTAAAACATAAATTCTGTTATCTGATGGCTTGTCTCCAGTGATTTTTAGATGGTCTACAGAACCCCCTCCAAGTTTTCAAAACTTCGTGGTTGACTGGGACGGGTTTTGAAACACTTTAGACTTTCTTTTTGAGAGCAAGCTTTCAAGGCTGGACTGGCAATCTTCTGAGATATCTTGAGCTTGATCTTGTCTGGATTTTGGTCTTCGTAGGTGGACCGTTAAACTCTTTGAAGCTACCAGAGATAATTCATCATGAGTGTCTAGATACGCAATCCAGACCTCTTTGGTACAATGAGCTGGTTATCAGTGTATTATTAAATCAAAAAAAATCGCCAACTACTTTTCTCAGTATACTGTTGAATTAAATGCGGAAGCAGAGATTGAACACAGGTCTTGTAGACACGAAAGTCATGTTACCCTAGAGACGCGGACCTCGTCTGAAGTAGAAACACAACTCTCATTCATTGAAGAGACACAAACATCAAAGTGGAAATGCAGTTCTCACTTTGTTGAAGTGACGCGGACTTCTCTTTGTTGAAGAGGTACGGCTCTGCTATTTTGCGAAGGCGCGAGTTTCATTTGAAGTGAAGACGCACCTTTCGCTTGATGTAGAAACGCGGCACTGAGCGTTACAAACACAGACTTGATTCAAAGTAGAGACGCAGCTCTTGCTTGGAATAGAAACGCAGCTCTCTTGTTTTGCTAAGACGCGAGCTTAAAAATACTGAAGAGATGCAGTCTTTGAAGTGGAGACGCAACTCTCACTTTGTTGAAATGACGCAGACTTCGAGGTGGAGACGCGGACTTCTCTCTGTTGAAAAGATGTGGCTCTAAATTATTGGGGGGACGCGATTCTGAATTTGTGAAGAGATACAACCCTTAGCCATCAGAGAGATGCATTCTTTCATTTGTTGAGGGAACTCAGCCCTTGGCAGTCGAAGAGACGCGGTCTTCATTTCGTTGAGAGAACGCTACCTTCAACTTGTTCGCGGGGATGCAAGCTTCAAAACGCGGCCCTTGAAGTGTTACTTGCAGTTGTAGAGAAGCGAATCTGATGACATGACTCTCCATGCACAAAGATCTCGCTGGATCTTTTGAGGCAAAGCCGGTATTGACGGTTGAGGATGCGTGCCATTGGGACTTCCTGGAGTAAAAATTCACGTGTCATACTTAGACTGGATTTGAGATTCGCATCACAAATTAAGGCTATTAATTGGCCTTTTAGAACGACTTTGATTTTTATGCCGTCAATTAATAGCCATTAGCGAGCCTATAAATAAGCCATGAGCCTCTTAACAGTCATTCATTTTGACTGTTTTTCTTTTCTGTAACTCTGAAGAACCTTTAGGGTTCTTACACTGTCTTCTTATTTGTCTTGACTTCCATTTTACATTGAAAATCAGACAAGTGGAAGTGATTATCTTTAATTTGCTAGAAGTGTGATATTTAACTTTGCAACTCAAGGTTGGAGAATTTCATGTAAGGATTTTTAAAAAGGCTACTGTTAGAGATGTGATATTAAACTTGACAAGAGTAGAACAGGTTTTATAGATTTGCCATCCTATGGATAAGAATGACAAGTGAAGTTTTCACTCCACAGGGGATTGTGATTGAGTTTTCATCAGAGATTTAGAATTAACATCATTAAGACTCAGCTGGAAATTAATGAGAATACTGTTAAAAGTGTGATATCAACCTAACAGTGATTTTAAGTGGACCCCGCCATCCTATTGACGAGAATAACAAGTAAGGCTAGACCCCATCGTGGATTTTTACTGTCAGAGGTGTGATATTAATTTAATGGATCGGATTGAATTCTGTCAGAGTGTGATTTTAACTTGAAAAGGGTGTGAGCGAGAAGTATACTGTTAAACTAGCTTCATAAGAATTTCAGTTTCATTGGAAAAACTGAAGATACCACTGTCACAGGTGTAGTATTGAACTTAACAGTTGGGGTAATGCTAGAGGTGTAATTTTAAACTTAGCATTGGTCACTCTAGTTCTATACGGAAGCTCGAGGGAAAATCATTGTCATAGGTATATTGTTGAACTTAACAATGAATTGGATGCTAGAGATGTGACTCGATATAGAAGTCTGAGGAAAGTAACTGTCAGAGGTTTAATATTGAACTTGGTAGCAACTTGATCACTATTAGAGGTGTAATATTAAACTTAACAATAATTTATCAGAGGTGTAGTGTTAACATGACAACAAGAGTTAGTTTGCAATATGAGTAATTTTGAGAACTTGCCATTCTATTGAGGAGAATTGACAAGTGAAGTTTGGATTGTCAGAGGTGTAGTGTTAACTTGACAATTTTGAAGACTTGTGACTCCATGTAAGGGAGTGACAAATGAAAGTTCATACTTGCTGGGGAGTATTGAAACTTTTTACTATTAAAGATATAGTGTTAACATAGTAGTGATTGAGCTTGTGGACCTACCACTCCATAGGAGGGAATTGTAGGGGACTTTGGTGGAGAAATAGAATAAATTGTTAGAGATGTAATATTAACTTGACGAACCGCATTGGGGATTAAAGAAAATGGCTTGCTAAAGGTTTACTGTTAACGTGACAAGTCTTTGCTTATTTCATCAGGGAAATGGACACAAGTATTTTTGTGGTCCTACCATTTCGTAGGAGGGATTGGTAAAGATTTTGGAAGGGAGGACGGGACCAAATCTCTTAGAATTTTTAGCAAACCCTCAGGTATAAACGGATTTGGTATGCCTTTAACAACAACCATTTGAGTTGGGTTAGCCATGCTATTCTCCTCAGCATGATGAGTTGTCGAAGACTTATGTTAGACTTAAAAGCCAACATTTTCCTCTATCTTTAGCCGTCAGAGGTGTCGGATGTTCATAGATAAACTAGAGAAGAGTAACAAGGTTAAAATTAAAGTTTCACACTTTGTCTTTTCTTCGATATCATTATGATGTAACTAATGTTCGGTCAGCTCGGCAATAATCGACCATAATATGATCCATTAAAGAAGGAAGCTTTTCTTTAGCGCTCTTCTAAATATCTTGGATTTAGAAGTTTTGATCAGAAGTGTAATATTAATCTGATCATGAGAAGAACCCTGTTAAGGATAGTATTTATTCAAGAATCTGTCATTGATTGGCATCATGAGTATATCACCGTCTGGAGTTATGAGGCGGTAAGCTCCATTCGAGAGACTGACTCTACCACAAATGGTCCTTCTTATTTGGGCTAGAATTTTTCTTTTGTCTTATGTGTCATCATCATGGGTCTTCTAGCAGGTAAGACAAGGTCATATTTCTTGAAAGTCCGCTCCTTGACTTTCTTATTGAAGGCTCTGGAGATTCGAGCTTGATAAAGCTCGATTTCCTATTGAGCTTACAGGTGTTTATCATTTAAAACTTTCAGTTCTGAGCTTACAGGTGTTTATCATTTAAAACTTTTAGTTCCTGGAGTTGCAGTCGATACTTCTCCTCATTTGTCATCTCCATTGTCAAGGTAATGCGAGAGATGGGATCTGAGTTTCTAGTGGGAGTACGACTTCACACCTGTATATCAAAGAGAATGGTGTACCTTTTGTCAGGGTTCTCACTGTTGTGAGATAAGCCCTTAAGCATTCACCTAACTTATCATCCCAGTCGCATTGGCTCTTCGAGATGAATTTCTTAAGAAGTTTCCCAATGATTTTTTTTAAAAGCTTCTGCAAAGCCATTAGCGGCAGAGTAGTATGCCATTGAAGATGCACTTTGAATTCTGAACTTATTGCTAGAATACTTAGCTGACGAACTGAGGCTCATTATCATGGACAATTCATCATGGCATGCCGAAGCGGTAGACTACATGATGTTTTATAAATTTGATCACATCAGATGTCTTCACCTCCTTTAGAGGGATGACCTCTGCCCACTTGGAGAAGTAATTAATTAGGGATAAAATAAACTGATGTTCTTTGGATAAAGGCGGGCTTATACGACCAACCACGTCCATTCCCCACATCTCAAATGGCCAGAAAGAAGTTATAGAACGAAGATGTTCTGGTGCCTGATGAATGAAGTTACCATGGATCTAACAAGCATGGCGTCGCTTAGCGTAAGCGATGGCATCAAGGAACATTTTTGGCCAATAATATCCAAGTCTTCAGAATCGATCTCCAAGTTTTGGACCAGGTTGGTGAGCTCCACACATACCATCATGAGCCTCTTTGAGTGCTTCATGTGCCTCTTTATTTGACAAACAGTGGAGTAGAATTTTATCATGCGATCGACGATACAGTGTTCTCATGATCACATTGTAGTAGAATTTAGGGGCTTTCCTTCTAATGGCAGCTGCCTCTTTAGAGTCATCAGGCAGAATGTCATACAATGCATAGTTGATGTATGGGAATCGCCAATTCTTGAGCTCTGAACCTGCTGAAGTCTAGAGTTTCTTTGACTTGAAGGTTCCTTGCTGGAATTTGATCATTTTCAAGGGCAAGTTTCAGATAGTACAAGTCCTGACCGTAGATGAGTACTTTCTCTACCACTTCGGCTGAAAGAGCGAACGAAGCGGCGAGGGATGCCAGTGAATCTGCATGTGCATTTTGTTGGACATAGTCGATGTAAAAGTTTCTGAACCTCTCTACCATGTGAATGGTTACGTTGGATAGGATACTAAGTCTTCACGTCTGACTTTGTACTCCCCGCGAGCCTGGTTAACGATGAGTATTGAATTACCATATGCTTCGAGATTTTTAACGCTAATCTTATTGGCGATTTTCATCCCGGTCAAGAGAGCATTGTATTCAGCTACATTATTGGAACACAATTCAGTTAATGAGAATGCATGAGGGATTACTAGTTCAATGGGAGACAAGTACAACCCCCACTCCTGCTACGATATTTACTCGAGGACTCATTCTTGATGCGCTGTCGAAGAAGAGTTACCACACCTGTCCTTCAAAATATATCTGGGTCTGTAGGCTATCAAAAAATTACTTAAGACAAAGCCTCAAACGCGAACCTTCCAGACGCAGAGATCGCGTTCCAGCCTCAGACGCGAACCTCGCGTCCTTTGTCAGACGCAGAGGTCGCCAGACGCAGACCTCGCATTTCAATGTCAGACGCGAAGGTCGCCAGACGCAGGCCTCGCGTCCTTTGTCAGATGCGGAACTCAACCAGCTCCGCGTTTCAACTCAAAGGCGAGCCTGAGCAGCTCCGTCTTCTAACACAGACGCGAGCCTGTGTGCTCCGCATCTCAACATCAAAGCGAGATCCGCATCCAGCGCGAGACCCGCATTTTTGTTATAACTGAGCCACGAACATGGTCAGCTACACCCCGTTTTCTCTCCACATAATGGGGAATAACTTCCCATTATGGAGAAATTTAAGGAGTTGGTTACACCCCTCCCATTATGGAGAAATTTAAGGAGTTGGTTACACCCCTCCCATTATGGAGAAATTTAAGGGGTTGGTTACACCCCAATTTCTCTATAAATAGCTTTGAATAGCTAGAGATGGAGGAGGACCTCTCCAGAGGACCCCGGGGGGGTGGGTTCTGGAAGGAGACAACTCTGAAAGAGGACCCTGGTGGGAGGGGACCTCTTCTAAAAGAGGCTCTGGAGGAGGGAACCTCTTCTAAAAGGGTTGAGGAGGAGAGTCCTGATGGAGGAATCCAAGAAGCCATGGGCAGAGGAGGAGAGCTACCTCAGCAGAGTTCGGCCTCGAAACTCTTGTAGCCTGAGAAGACTTCAACTCTTTCTGTTAACTTGCTAAGTTCAAGTTCTTTAAATCTCTTTGAGATTCCATTACTGACAGGAGCTGTGCTACTCCACCAGTAGATCCAAAGAGAGGATCCACAAGAGAAACTCGACGTTCGGCCGGTCAACGGAGAACAAGGCTCACTCTCGACCGCCACATGAAGAAACAAGCATTAAACAAAGGGAGGATTCCAGACTCAATATCCTCCCTCCCTTGTAACCGGGGTGTAAGTCTGTTGTAATTTTTCAATTGATTCAAGGAAACTTTACGCGAATTTTTCTCCCGTCGAACAAGAGATGGCGACTCCGCTGGGGACACATCTTTCTCAACCAACGAGAAAGTGGTGGCGCAAGCCGACGTCAAGATGCTTGGATTCACAGTCGAATCGCTTGTGATCGAATTCGACTAAGAGAAGTTGAACTCCCCCAAAGCTTCGGGAGTCTCCCGTGAAGACAACGTGGTCAGCCCCCAACGTCTCTTCAGAGACTCGCGCTATGACCCACGGTTAAGATGGCAATAGAGACCAATTTCCCCTCCATCCTTTTATCAAGGCACTTCCAGTTCTGAATGTCGGGGGTTCTCAACAACCTCTGTGACTCAACCGGAATGCCGAGAGATGACAAAGGCATTGCACTCATCGCCGGCAGACAGGAATAGTTGCAACAGCATATGTGGCCCACATCAATGTCTCCTACAAGACCCGCGAGGCCAATGATGATGAAGGCAAATCTTGCCGCAAAACTCCTCTCAAGGCTCAACAAACTCAATTTGCAGGGGGTTCGCATCAACTCCTGTGAGCCAAGCGGATTGCTGATCATCGACAAAGACGTCAAGTTCATCATCAGCAAACAGAGCTCGCGCCCCCATGTTTTGGCACCAAACGCGAATCCCGCTTTCACCCCGCATTTCTGCAACAAAATGCTATGCTCGTGTTCATGAGCTGCGCGTTTCAGCGCCAAAACGTGAAGTTCGCGTCCAACCTCAAGTTGTGCCAAAACGCGAGAACGCGAGACCCACGTTCAGCCTAAGGCCGCGTCAGAACATGACCTTAGCATGCGAGAGTCGCTGATAGTGTTAAAGGATGACCTTCGCGTTTTTATTCAAAAGCGCAAGACACACGTTCAGCAGGAGGCTGCGCCAGAATGAGATTATTGCGTTTCACTTCAGAAACGCGAGGTTCGCGTTCAGTCCTAAGAGGCCATGTTCAAATATGAACTAAGAAACTCTCATCCTATGGGTTCGAGTGCCATTGCGAGCAGTTCATCTTGGCGGTGCTCTTTGATTGTCACTGCAACTTTTAGATGACTGAGCTGTCAGTTTTTAGGCTGTAAGGCTTCAAACTCAAACTCCTCCAAGAGACGCAAACCTCGCATTCCAATGACAGACGCGGAGGTCGCCAGACGTAGACATCGCGTCCTTTCTCAGTCAAACACAGAGGTCGTCAGAAGCAGACCTCGCGTTCCAATGTCAGACGCGGAGGTCGCCAGATGTGGATCCGCATCCTTTCTTAGTCAGACGCGGAGATCGCCGGAAGCGGACCATGAGTCCTTTCTCAGACGCAGAAATATGAGCCTGAGTAGAAGGTTTGCTATAAACCTTGAAGGCCTTTGTCCCATCCTCTCCTCCAAAATCTCCTACCAATTCTCTTCCATAGAATGGTAGGGCCACAAAAATACCTATGTTCATTCCTCCAATGAAATGAACTGGAATTTGTCATGTTAACAATAAACCTCTGACAAATTAGATTTTTCAATCCCCAGTGGATTCTGTCACGTTAATATTAAACCTCTAACAGTTCATTTATTTTTCACCAAAATCTCCCAGCAATTCTCTTCCATAGAGTGGTAGGTTCACAAATACAATCATTGTTAAATTAATATCAAACCTCTGACAATGAAAAGTTTCAATACTCCTCAGCGAGTACTAGCTTCACTTGTGGCTCCTCTACATTGAGTCACAAATCAACCAAATTGTCAAGTTAATACTACACCTCTGACATTTCAAACTCCACTTGTCAATTCTCATCAATAGAATGACAAGTCTTCAAAATTGCTCATATCGCAAATCAATGATTGTCAAGTTAACACTACACCTCTGACATTCCAAACTCCACTTGTCAATTCTTATCAATAGAATGACAAGTCTTCAAAATTGCTCATATCGCAAATCAATAATTATCAAGTTAACACTACACCTCTGACATTCCAAACTCCACTTGTCAATTCTCATCAATAGCATGATAAGTTTTCAAAATTGCTCGTATCGCAAATCAATGATTGTCAAGTTTACACTACACCTCTGACATTCCAAACTCCACTTGTCAATTCTCATCAATAGAATGACAGGTCCTCAAAATTGCTCATATCACAAACCAACTACTGTCATGTTAACATTACACCTCTGACAAACTACTGTTATGTTAATACTACACCTCTAACAGTGATTAAGTTGCTGCCAAGTTCAATATTAAACCTCTGACAGTCACTTTTTCTCAGGCTTTCATATCGAAACTGAGACGAGCGATGCTAAGTGTAACATCATACCTCTAGCAACCAATTCATTGTTAAGTTCAACAATACACCTATGACAATGACTTTCCTTCGAACTTCCGTATCAGAGTCAAGATGACCAATGCTAAGTTTAACATCACACCTCAAGCATTCCTCCACTGTTAAGTTTAACACCACCTATGACAGTGATATCTTCAGTCTCCCCAATGAAACTGAAGTTCTTATGGAGCTAAGTTAACAGTACACCTCTAGCTCACTTTCTTGTCAAGTTAATATCACACCTCTGACAAGATTCAATCTAATCCGTTAAGTTCATATCACACCTCTGACGGTAAAGAAATATTTAGATCCCTGACGGGTCTAGTCTTACTTGTCATTCTCTTCAATAGAATGACAGGTCCACTTAAATTGCTTAAATCGCAAAATCCCATTACTGTTATGTTAAACATTACACCTCTAACAGTAAATCTTTATTTTCTAGGAAAATTAACATTTGTTATGTTAACAATTACCTCTGACAACTTATTCCCTAAAATTCCCTCCAAAATCTCTTACCAATTCTCATCTATGGAATGGTAGGACCACAAAAAGCCTATGACTATTTTCCTAGTGAAATAATCACAGATCAAACATGCCAAGTTAACATTATACCTCTGGCATATTCACTGTTAAGTTAACATTAAATCTCTAACAGTGATTTCCCTCAATTTCCCTAGCGGAATAAATTACAAATTGAATCTGTCATGTTAACATCACACCTCTGATAGTAAGACTTTGATGTATCCCAGGAGGTAAAACTTTAACTTGTCAATTCTCTTCAATACTATGACAAGTCCACTGAAAATACTGTTATGTTCAACATCACACCTCTAACAGTAGACAAATCCCGGTCAAGTTAACATCACACCTCTGACCAAAATTTTAACTTGTCAGTCCTCTTTAATAGGACAGCGAGTCCACCAAACTGCGCAAATCACAGAATATCCCGGTCAAGTTAACATTACACCTCTGGCCAAACTTGTTCAAATTGTAAGATAAATCCCGGTCAAGTTAACATCACACCTTTGACCAAACTTGCTCCAATCGCAAGACAAGTCCCGGTCAAGTTAACGTCACACCTCTGACCAAAATTTCAACTTGTCAGTCCTCTTCAATAGGATGGCGAGTCCACCAAACCGCTCAAATCGCAGAATCTCTTGGTCCACTTAATACTACACTTCTGACCAAAGGTTCTCATATCGCAAAATCAATCGCTGTTAAGTTAACATTACACCTATGACAGTGATCTCCTCGATTTTCTCCGTGAAAACGAGATCTTTCAATGCTAAGTTAAGCATCACACCTCTAGTATGTATTTCATTGTTAAGTTAACATTACACCTATGATAATGATATTCTCTCAATTTTCTCAGTGAAAATGAGAATTTCGTGGTGCTAAGTTAATATCACACCTCTAGCACACATCTTTGTCAAGTTAATATCACACCTCTGGTAATTTAAACCCTTTCAAAGAAGCTTTGAGTGTGATCTTCGCGTCTCAAGCACAGAGCCTCATCTCTACAGCAATCGAGAAGCATGTCTCTACAACAATTGAGAGTCGCGTTATAATTTTGGTGAAGTTTGCGTCTCCACTTGATCAGTGTGCCAGAACTGCGTCTGTGAGAGCTGCGTCCTCTCTTCCACCCAATACAAAGAGTATGTCCCTGCTACTGCAATCAGTTCAACAGTACACTGGCAAAGGCAATTGACAACTCCACCGGTTCAACAGTACACCGACAATTAAATTACAAACGATCTTTCTTGGAGGCTTCAAGAGTTCAATAGTACACTCACGAAGACTAGAACCCAGACAAGATTAAGCTCGAGACTGCCTCTCAGAAGAATGCCAGTCTGATTACAGGAAGCAAAGATTCAACTAAAGTCCAAAGTATTTCAAAATCCGTCTCAGTCAACCGCGTAGTTTTGAAAACTTTGAAGGGGTTCTGTAGGCTATCAAAAAATTACTGAAGACAAAGCCTCAGAGCGAACCTCCCAGACGCGGAGATCGCGTTCCAGCCTCAGACGCGAACCTCGCGTCCTTTGTCAGACGCGGAGGTCGCCAGACGCAGACCTCGCATTCCAATATCAGACGCGAAGGTCGCCAGACGCAGGCCTCGCGTCCTTTGTCAGATGCGGACCTCAACTAGCTCCGCGTTTCAACTCAAAGGCGAGCCTGAGCAGCTCCGTCTTCTAACACAGACGCGAGCCTGTGTGCTCCGCATCTCAACATCAAAGCGAGATCCGCATCCAGCGCGAGACCCGCATTTTTGTTATAACTGAGCCACGAACATGGTCAGCTACACCCCGTTTTCTCTCCACATAATGGGGAATAACTTCCCATTATGGAGAAATTTAAGGAGTTGGTTACACCCCTCCCATTATGGAGAAATTTAAGGAGTTGGTTACACCCCTCCCATTATGGAGAAATTTAAGGGGTTGGTTACAGCTCAATTCCTCTATAAATAGCTATGAATAGCTAGAGACCGGAGGAGGACCTCTCCAGAGGACCCCGGGGGGGTGGGTTCTGGAAGGAGACAACTCTGAAAGAGGACCCGGGGGGAGGGGACCTCTTCTAAAAGAGGCTCTGGAGGAGGGGACCTCTTCTAAAAGGGTTGAGGAGGAGAGTCCTGATGGAGGAATCCAAGAAGCCATGGGCAGAGGAGGAGAGCTACCTCAGTAGAGTTCGGCCTCGAAGTTCTTGTAGCCTGAGAAGACTTCAACTCTTTCTGTTAACTTGCTAAGTTCAAGTTCTTTAAATCTCTTTGAGATTCCATTACTGACAGGAGCTGTGCTACTCCACCAGTAGATCCAAAGAGAGGATCCACAAGAGAAACTCGACGTTCGGCCGGTCGGTCAACAGAGAATAAGGCTCACTCTCCACCGCCACATGAAGAACCCAGCATTAAATAAAGGGAGGATTCCAGACTCAATATCCTCCCTCCCTTGTAACCAGGGTGTAAGTCCGTTGTAATTTTTTAATTGATTCAAGGAAACTTTACGCGAATTTTTCTCCTGTCGAACAGGGTCAAGCAACTTCAGAGACCTCATCTAGGAGATCTTCATAAAGTTTGGTTGTCATTGGCTTTGGATGCTCAGCCAAGAAGTCTGTCACTGCCTGTCTCTTCACAGCTCTTTGCGGTAGAAATTGCATCTCATATTGGGAGAGCAATATGGCCCATTTTGCCAATCGACCATTCAATGATGATGACTTCATCATAAGCAATCTTAAAGGATTGACTTTTGATATGACGTGTATGGTGTCAGCCCACCAAGTAGTGTTGCATCTTCTGGACGACGAATACCAACGCCAAGCATTCTTTTTCGATCGGGTTGTATCGATGTTCAGCTCTGATTATTATTCTACTCACGGGAATAGATTGCCTGCTCATGTTCTTGATCATTATTCAAAGCTACCAAAACTCTTAGAGAATGATCTATACCTCGAACGTATATCATGAAAGGTTTTCACGACACTGGAGCTGTAAGGATAGGTGGATGCGTGAGGTACCGCTTGATTTTCCTCGAATGCTTGTTGGCAAGTATCGTCCCAGATGAATGAAACACCCTTCTTCATCAATTTGGTGAAGGATTGGCATCATCCTTAGAGATTTGAGATAAACCTCCGGATATAAGCCTGTCGCCCTTGCGATCCTCTAAGCTCTCTAAGATTCCTTGGAGGTTGCATCTCCTGCACAGTGCGGACTTTCTTTGGTCAAGGTGGATTCCTTTGGATGTTATGATAAACCCAAGAAATTTACCGCTGGCTATCCCCAGGAAGGATTTGGTGGGATTCATCTTCAATTGATGCGCCCGCATGATATCGAATATTATCTTTAGATCTGCTATGTGATCGCCTTCGGTACGGCTTTTCACTGCAATATTGTCTACGTAGCATTTCATTGTTTTGTGTATATACTCGTGAAAAATTGTATTCATAGCTCTCTATGTCACCTCCGTATTCTTCAATCCAAAGGGTATCACAGTATAGCAATACACCCGTAGTGGTGTCCTAAAGGATGTATGCTTCTCGTCATCAGGATACATCTTAATTTGCTTGTATTCAGAGAATCCGTCCACAAAGGACATCCGTTCGAACCCACACGTGTTGTCAATCATGACATCCGTGATTGAAAGTGGGAACTCATCTTTAGGACACACCTTATTTAGATCACGGTAATCAATGCAAACTCGGATCTTCCTATTCTTCTTGGTAATAGGGATGATATTAGCTACCCAATCAGCGTGCTGTTCTTTCTTGATGAAACTGGATTCCATAAGCTTCTTGACTTCCGACTGGATCACTTTCATTATCCTTGAATGGAACCATCGTTGCTGTTGCTTAACGGGCCTCGCGTCTGGATTGATGTTAAGGTGATGCATAGCCACTTGAGGGTCGAGCCCTGGCACATCCTCGTAGTTCCAAGCGAAAACATCTATATACTCTCGCACCAGAGATATTAAATCTTCCATCTCAAGAGGTGATCACCTTTTGCTTATAGAGATGGACTTAGGCTTAGCCTCATCTCTAAGATTAACCTGGGTTATCTTATCTTCTGTAGGTGATTCGCGTTGTCCAAAGCGAATATCTCAGAGAGTATTTAGGTGTTTGATCTAAGGATATGTATCTGACTGGATCATTTCTTCATTTTCATCTTCCGGGTGGCTTGTTGAAATCATGTTTACTAAAATTTTTTTGAGGATATTATGACACTGACATTTGACTCCCACGATGACGTGCCTAATGAGTGATTATGATGTAATGACCCTTCAGACTCAGAAGCTGACAGGACTAGAGTTGACACATAACCCAACTCCCTGCGAGTTTGATGATAATAATCAGGGGCTTTCCCTTTTGGAACGAAGGATTGAAGCATTATTTCCTTCCTTTGCCGAAGTTCAAGCCAAGACCACATGTTAGGTCATACCCCATGTACTCCATCATTCTAAGTACATTTGACTCATAATGAGAGAACTGAGGAAGTTCATTCTTGCTTTTTGAGTTTCACAAGTCGTTGGTTTGGACTCGACTCTTTCAAAAGGGATCAATTTTTGACCTTTGCGTCTTGCTAGGACCTCGAAGAAAGATCCTCGTACATCATTGACGCTTTGATATACCGTGAGAGATGATCTCATTGGTGCATGCAATGATGTTAGGGCATCTATTGCCGACCAAGGGTCATCACCTACATTGATACTAGTATATGATGGCACGAAATTAGAAGCAAACACAGAAAAATAAGCCAAATCTAACTCTTCATTAATATTCCACTCGCCTACATCATTGGCGGTGTTATTGATATTGAGCTTATTAACGCTCATTACAAGTGCATTCAGCTCCCAAAGATATTCTTCTTCTGCCTTTGGCTTGACTCAGCTTTGTTACCAGAGTCTATTTCTTCTGACTGGGGATTCTCGTCTATTTTCAGAGAATCAGGAGGGAGTCTGTGAAGTAGTTCTCTACCTTTCTGAACAGATGCCTTTCAGCGATCAATGTTTAGACTTTTTCATCTTCGTCAACAAACATCATACCTTGATGAACAGTAGAGGGGACTATGGAGTTGCGATTAATCCATAGTCAGCCCAGCAGCAAATTATATGAAGTGTCAGCATCAATAATATAGCACGTCACCTCAGATCTTAGATCCCGATCTGACATTTGAGTTTAATTTTTCCCATTGGGCACGTACCATTGGCGTTAAAGCTGTAAATGCTAGTCTGAATAGCGCTCAATTAGTGAGTGGGGATTCCCAAGTACTACAGGACGCGGCGGAGCATGATGCTCAATGGGATCCTGGATCAACCTGAATGCGACTCAGTTCAGATGATCCAATATACCCTATGAAGTACAGTGGCCTATCATGTTTTCCATTAACCTGCATGTCGTCTGGAGTGAAGGTTATGCATAGGGCATTTTGAAGGCGTGGAGACAGTTTTCTTCGTCTTCCTTTTCTCTTCAGCCAAAATCCAGGCCATGAAGGCCTCAACAACGTCTAAAGCTTTTCTCAAAGCTTCTCTTGTTGACTTGGACAGTCTCAGAAGCTTATAAAAGGTGATCCTGGCCAGGATGCTGGCTAGTTGAGCCAAGACATTAAAGTGATAAGATTTCAAAGTCCTTCAGTTTTGTCCTTTGAGAGAGCCTTGGCATACCGAAGCTCATTTTGCTTCTCCATGGGTTACTTCGTAGATTGCTTGGTTGGCTCTTGGGTGGGTTTAGGCAAATTTTCCACCATTTCATCGTACTTCTTGAGGTACGATTGGCCCAAGCGAGTCCCAGCCATGAGCGGTGCATTTGGTTCTGCAGTAAGGACGATTGTCTCCTCCAAATCAGTTAGCAAGCGGACATCAATTTCTGCTTCTCAGGAAGAAGCACACACCACATTGTAAGGTGAATCTTTTGCTTTTCCCTTGGACTTCATGTAGGTAATAGTAATCCATTGCTGGCCTTCCACGAGGTCAGAATGAACTCACATGATCTCTCCTTGAGGAGTAAGAAAAGGTATGAGATATTTCTCCTGCTGGTGGTGTTAATCAGTATTGACCACTCTTAGTTCCTCTTTCAGGATGTGAACTACTTCAGCTAGCGTTGGAGGCTGTACACCTAGCCGAAGGAAAGATGTCATATTGGCTATCACTTTTTTTTGCTCCGGACAAAGCTTAAGCACCTCCACATCAATCAAAGCTTGGAGAATGTCTTTGAAGATGTAATAACTTTTGGTAGGCTACCCCAGTCCTGTGGTACAAGTAATAATTGGGGTTATCAGTCTTGCCTATCTCTTCAGGACGTCTAGCTTCAGGAAGCTTCAGTCTATTATTCTTGTTGAGTATTTTGAACAACGAAGCGACATGCTCGTCTATGAAGGAGTACAGCTTGTTGATGTGTGGCTGACTTGAAGAGCTACCCCCTCTAGCCGGTTGGGGCTTGAGGGAGATTTCATCTCTATTGTCAATGTGTCCTTTCTTTTAGCTTGGAAAGATGCTTCAGCGCGCGTCTTATGGACTTTTTGGGTCTGGGCTTGTTTTCTTCTACCTTGACCTAGGTGACAATCTCTTTTGCTTGTTCGCCTTATTGGACCAACTACTTTCAGGTACAGCTTTCAGCTACTCCAATTTGAGCTAGGAGTAAGGTTTACAAATTGTAACGAAATATTTCCACCAGGGTGGCCTGGGTCATACCACTAGAACATCGGAGTACCATGTTCTGAAATCTCTCCATAAATGCTTTAACTGACTCTCCTTTCTATTGCCTCGTTGCCAGGAGAGTTGGCATGGTAATCTCCTAATCATCTTTGATGAAACGGGTGAGGAAAAGCTTCTCCAGATCACCCTAGTTGTTGATAGAACCTTCTGGAAGCTTCATGAACCATTTAAAAGCAATTCCTTTAAGGGTTCCAATGAATAAACATGCCAGGATGGCATCATTTGATACTACATTCTAGGTCTAGGACTTGAAGTAGTATATGTGCTGGTTCAATGACCCTTCGCCATGGAAGGCCTGTAGGGATGGAGCTTTGAATTTAGGACGGTACGGGACAAGAACCCACTCAGCCAAGTATAGCCGGACCACTCCTACTTCTTGGAGGCCTTTATGGTTGGCGAGGGCCTCAAGGCATTGCTCCAGTTTGCTCATCCTTTTAGAACAAGTGCTCTCATTCTCTGAATTGCCTCCCTCTTCAGATGGAGGCTTAAAGACTCAGAATTGGAATGCTCCTCTTTCTTGGTATGTGCAGAGGACAAGCTTCTCCCTGCTTACCCTTAGACTTCTTGGAAGGAGTCTTGGCATTCGACTTCTTCTTTTTGTCCTCAAGCAATTACGAAAGCATCTGCTTGAGGTTATCGATAGATTCTTATTAAGCATGAATCATATCGAGTTTCTCCCTGAGCTTGCTATTCAAAGTACCTGGCCATTTCTTCAGAAGTGCTTGCCATATATGTGAAGACTTTTTTTTCTACAGAAGAGTTCGAGCCCTGTGCTTCTGCGATAGCAGAGTGTGACTCTCTTACTTCAATGCCCTGAGCTAGGGTACTATAGTCCACTGGGGATATTATGCCAGTTCGAGTGCGGGTATGCCGCTACACTCCTTTCGACTCGGTGTTAGACTCGTCGAGCTGACTATTAGCTGCTTCCTTTTAGTTCTCCTTGGCGTAGTACTTGGACCCACTATGTTTGCAGTAACATCAGGGTATTCTGCATCAGAGAAGGTTCTCCTTGCGTGGGAGCGATGCCTTTTGGCCGAGCGGGAGACTGACGCAGACGATAACCTGTTGAACACTGACTGTTTTCTTACATGCGAGCTGCAGTGGCATTCAGAGAGCATCGCTGTGATAAGCCATTCATAGTAGCTTAGATGAATACTCCTCTTCTTTATCAATAAGTCCCTTAGATCTATTGGAGGGGGGTCAAAGAGACCAGCCTCTGAGGACGAGAACTTTTCAGCTCCCTTCTGACCTTAGCTGTCGAAGAGCGAATGTTAACCTTGCGTCGCAACTCCGTGACGCAAGTCTCAAGGGCGCAGAGTTTAGAGACGTGAAACTCACGTTCTGTAGAACAGACGCGGCTCTCACATTTTAGATTTGAGATGCGAGTCTCGTGCCTCTGCTAAAAAAGAGACGCGGAGCTCGTGTTGCTGATTGTCACATTTACCTGGCGACGCTTGAGAGACACAGACTTTATGAGTCCTACAACAGTAGAGACGCGATCGTGTCTCTAAGAAGAGACGCGGACCTCGTGTTGTTGAACGTCGTGTCTGTGAGGTAGGGTTTCAGAAAAGCGAGCTTCTTCAGCTCTGCGTTTTGGTATCCAGACACAGACTTCGCGCGTTTGACGCAGTTCAAAAGGGACGCGGCCGTGAGGCTCGCGTCCTGTATCTATTGGACCGATGGTTTTTTTAGCTTCTTTCATCTGTTGTCAATATACGTGATGCCTTTGTTGACGTTCAACATTCTGGTTTTGCCTCACGCGTTATTAGGGAACCCCAGTAACCTGAAGCTGAGGAATGTTGAGAGGTGGGGGATGGCAAGATTGGCCTTAACAATATTGACCTCGTGGGTCTCGTGGGAGACGTTGACGCGGGCCACGCACGTGACGCGGCCAGAAATGGCCCTGTTTGCCCAGGCCATCTTTGGAGAAGTCTCCAAAGAGACTTGAAAGCAGATATCTGAGGAGACCCTTCGGTACTGTTGTGCCACCCTGGGGCTCTTGGAGTCAGAAGATAGGAACTCTTCATACTTTGCATTGCATGGTCAAATTCCACAATGAGTGACTTGACTATTATTCCCGTGAAACTGATGACACCTACGCCATAACTTGTTCATTAGTAGAGAAAGTAGTCTCCAGCAGAGTCGCCATCTCTTATACGAGGAGGAAAGTTGAAGGTATTTTGCAAAATTTTCTTGAATTAATAAAAGTTACAACAACTCAAATTCTAACTACAAGAAAGAGAAGACACTCAAGCTCAGATCTTCTCTTTGTTTAAGGCTGGGTTCTTTGAGCGGTGGAAAGTGAATCTTATTTTTCGTTAACCAGGTGAATGTCAAGCTTCTTCAAAACTCTTCTCCTTGGATCACAGATAGAGTAGCACAGCTCCTATCTAATGAAATCTCAAAGAGACTTAGGGAAAAAACTTGAACTCAGTAAGATTATGTAGAAGAGTTAAACTATTTGTAAAGCTACTCTTCCTCACCTGGAAAATTCCCACTCTTCAATAGCAAACTGAACTATTTACGGGGGTTATAGGGGTAAAACTATCACCAAAAAATCATCTCCATAATGAACTCCCCTTATTACGTGGGCAATACTTAACTCAGTAATGAGTGTAGTTATAACTAAGATGCAGGGCTCCTCTGCAGTTGAGACACGGGTGAGCTCTGCGTTTAGTCGTTGAGGTGATGCTAGATGCGGGTCTCGAGCTCTGCATTTGGGCACTGCGGTGGTGTTGAAACACAAGCCTTAAACTCTGTGTTTCTTCATTGAAGTGATATTAGACGCATGCCTCGAGCTTCGCGTTTGAGATGCAGGCTTCAAGCTCTGTGTCTAAGCACTAAAGTGGTGCTGAGACGCGAGCTTCGAGCCTTGCATCTTAGCATTGTAGTGGTCTTGAGACACGGGCTTTCGAGCCCTGTGTCTTAGCATTGGAGGGATGCTGGGGCGCAGGCTTCGAATCCTGCGTCTTGGCATTGCATGAGTGGCATTGATTAGCCTTATGTCTGAAACATGGACTCTGTTATCTGATGACTTATCTTCAGTGATTTTTAGATCGTGTACACCTGTGACACCCTGCCCCACTGGCTATGGAAATGCTACTGCAACGTACATATGGAGGGTGAAAATACCCTCATATACATACACTAAGCATAACAATACAGTCATGAATCAGAGTACGGAAGCACAGTGATAATATACGTTCCAACATTACAGTCCAAATGCAGTATTATCACAACATATGATCCAATATTACATTACTAGAGTGTACAAAAGTTTAAGTTACAAGAGATTAACCAAAATATAAAACTAGAAGATGCTTCCGAGTTGAATAGGAATCTCGAGAGTCCAATAAAGGATATGGACTTGGAGGACTATCTGATACTTTCTCACACTTCTGCCAGGTTCGGATCGTGAGACTTTCTACGCTTCCGCTACGCACTCCAATCAGCAACAGGAACTCACCAATGTCCAAGCTTCAGAATCTGGACATGCAGGTCCAAGGTTGTCAGAATGCAACCCAACGAGCACATAAAAATGCCAAGTGGCATGCACCAAAGCAAATATACATGTACCGAAAATAAATGGAATTATGTGAAAACATGTTTATGTATGCATAGAATCATGTTCAAATCATATCAATCAAAGCATATATAATTCATCAATGGTATATGTATAATGTAAATGTATACAAAACCAATTGTATAAACTAAATTTCTTGATCCATGAGATTAGTACATCTAGGGGATAATCCAGATAAGGAAACCATCATATATATACCGTATACCTTATTTCACCATTGGGCGTATACAACCAGAGCTGCTAATCAGTAAGCATGTCAGTAAATCTGTGATCTGTAGTTCGACTTTTCTATGAGCAGTGTTTCAGTTTCAGGAGTATCATTTATATGTGAAATTCTTGTACAGGTAATTGTTAGGATAACCTAATTATAAAATAATAATAATCAGTATCGATTGTTAATATAATCATTCCCCTCAGCTGTCCCATACCACTGGCAGCTCATACTAGAGTTCATGCTTCCAGCAGAGCACATCCGAATTCTGATATACGAATACCATTTTACGAACGTAGGAGTGATCTAATAACATCCGCTCCTGACATTATTATTATCAAATAATTAAGCTATGTTATGGGTCAAGTAAGGTACAATATTAGATATTATACAACAATGAATATCAGTACCGCATGGCATTTTAATCGTCTCCCTACCAGTATCTCACACTACTGGCAGTCCAAACTAGAGTCTATACTCCAATAGATCACTTAAATCTGATATGTGAGTATTAGTATCAAACGAAGGAGAGACCAAATATCATACGTTTGAAATATCATTATTGTTGGGTTGTTAGATTCTTATTGTTCATCCAATCCATATGTCTAGGTTTATATTACCGGTACACATACATCCACATATGAAAAAGATGAGTTAAAATGGAACCTAATGAAGAACAGTTAACTCATGTTTATAGTGGGTCCCACCTCAGCTCGGGGCAACGGCCACAGTCAGTGATATAGTAATCCGAGACTTATATTACGCCCGACAAGATACAGTGAATCTCCTGTTTTGCAGAGACTTATTATTACGCGCCCACACGACACTTCTCGGGGACTTATCATTACGCGCCCCACACAAAACTTCTCAGGGACTTATCATTATGCACCCCATACGACACTTCTAAATAGTAACCATCACAATAAATAAGGCATCATACCGGCATTCATCAGTTTTCCCTACCCCCAGTGCAAGTTGAGTATCTTATTATAAGTTGTCCAGTAATCAATTCAATATATCATGATAACCATTTATAGGGATCTTAATCAGTTGTACAATAATAAATAGCGATGTGGGATTCTAGAGACGGGCCCCGTGATTCAAGAGGTGGCCCCCACCACATAGATGTGTGATGTGGCACTTAGTTCCACACATCATATCAATAATAGGAGTATTAGGATTCAGTATTCAGTAATGATTCCCCATAAAGCAGTAACCAAAATTTTAGAAATTATATTCAGTTAGGAATAGTATCAGTATCATGTTCCCAAGTATTAGTAATAGATGTCCATGTCAAATCAGTAGTGTCAGGATCCAGTATTAGTAATATCAGAAGTCTATGTCATGTCATCAACATTGGTAACTAGAATAATCAATCAAAATCAATATCAGTATCAAGATACAGTTAACAGTATAAAAGCAATACTATAGCTATGTGCATAAATAAGCGGAGCAAGCAATGTTGGGGGTACATCAGTGAACAATGTTTAATCACTAAAGCACCCGACGAAACTCCGAAACGACTCTATCTTAATATGTGAGTCTAAAATCAAGCAGAGTTCTTCCTTAGCGAGTCCAGTGAATAAAGCGCTAAGCGCTTGGCCCCGCTTAGCAGACTGTAGCGATATAAGCGAAACTAAGCCGTTTAAAACCACAAAGAGGTTAGTTAAGCCCGTAGGCTGTACCGAAGGCAGCATACGTACCTGCAGAAGATGTAGTATCACACACATGCAATAAATAATATAATAATCACAAACACAATCACAAGTTCTATATTGTGCTCCTGAGCTGGGTACCCTTTGCCCCCAGTCACCACGAAACCGTAGGTAATGGGTGAGCTGCAAAGTGGTCTCTCAAATCATATTCCAGAACTGATATAGCATCTGAGGCATAGAACCCCCCATCTAGCTACCACGAAACCCTAATGGTAGTGGGCGATAGCCTGTTGCCCTTGGATAACCGGGAGGAGTCTCCCAAGACTACGAACCTAGAAGGGAAGTTCATCTGGAGGGTCTTTATCTGTAACATACACCACTGCTAATTCCAAATGCCAAAAATACAGATAATTGCAAAAAATACATTTTAATTCCAGAAAATTACAGGAAATTCCTAAAAATACATGGGAAATTTTTAAGTACACAGAAAATTCTTAGAATACACTAAAAACTATAAATACAGGAAAATTCTTAAAAATATACAAATAATTGCTACAATATAGGAAACTCCTATAAAATACAAAAAAAAAACCTAAAATGGCAGAAAATTTAAAAATGCCCAGATAAATTCTAAAAATTACAGGGAAATTCTAAAAAAGCATGAACATGAAATATGCATGCACATATCAAAATATACGTGTACACATGTGTATGTGCACGTATGCAACAAGGGAAGAGTACTCTCCTAATCGGGAAAGTACCCGATATCATGTGTACGTGTGTGCATGTGTTCATGTGCATGGGTGGAACGTGTGTGTGTACTGTCCTATGGCAGGCTGTGAGTACCTAGAGGAAAGGGAGAGATAAAATAAAGGGAAAGAGGAAGAAATTCTAGAGAGAAAATTAGGTTTTGGATTTAGAGGAGAGAAAAAGGATATTTGTAAGTGGCTTGATGGTGTTAGGTGATGGAGAGGGAGGAGACCCTCTCTATAGCAGCTGGCCAGAGAAACTTAGATGAGGTGAGTGAAAACTAAAGAGTGAAAGTGAAAAGGAGAGAAATGGCAATTTGGGGTCTGTCAAACAGAGGGAAAATAGGGGAAAATTATGGAGGTAGAGAAGAGGAAAGGAATTCCCCTATAGTATCCGACCATGGTGATTATAAGGAAGAAGTGAGAAAATGTAGAGAGAAGTTAGAGAGAAGAGAGAGAAATTGCTATTTGGGGTTTTTAGAGAGAGATTGGGTTGTAGAAAATTATGGGAGATTTGTAAGGAGTTCTTGGTAGTAAGGAAGTAGCCATGGTGATATAGGATTTTTATAGGATTTTTTGAGTGTGAAAATGGATGTTTAGAGAGAAGTGAGAGAAATTGAAAGGGTAGAAGGTTAGTTCAGTTTTGGAGGTGTAGGGATGAGTGAGAAAGTGTTTAAGAGAGAGAGAGGCTTGCTAGAGAAGCTGATTACATACATTTATTGCATATCTATTATTATATTCTTACATCTATCATGTAATCCTGCTAATTATTTTCTCTTAATGTCTTAATTTTGCAGGTTTGTGTTAATGAAGGGAGAGTAGGTAAGACCAAATAAATTGAAGTTAAATTCTGATTTATTTGGATATATTTGGTTAACTTGAAGATAATCCCAGATCAATTTCTGTTAAATCAGATTTTTGATGATTTATTCGGTTAACTGAAGAATCAATGAAGATAAGATTAAATCCAAAAGTCCAAAGGCAACCTTATCAATCTACAAATATATATTTAACAGATTGGGACAAATATTCAAAAGATTCAGAGAGAAAAGATACAATCTAATTTAAGATCAAGGGTTAAATAAAAATATATTTTCAGCCTTGTCTCCAACTTTATTAGAAGATCTTTTCTGCTAGGCAAGTAATTTTATTCATATCTCCAACCTTATCAGAAAATCTTTTCTGTTGAGTTAGCAATTTGATCTCATCCTCAAGCATGCTCCCCCTTATCTATTTTAATCTATAAATACCACCACTTTAGAAGGCAAATAAAAAAAGCAGAGAACATAGGCTAGACTATTCTGTAGATTGTAACTTAGATTTTTAGCTTTATTTTATATAATTTTCATTTTTCTATTTATGTAACTAAGAGGAGAGGAGAGTTTCATGGAGGAATAAGGTTAAAGCTTGTACTGAGGATGACACTAGTATAAGTAAATCTTTTCTTTCATTGTTATTTAAATCAAATCGAAGTTTCTTTTCTACTTTTATTTTTGTTGCTTCACTCTTCTGTGTTTGTGAATCCGAACGACTCCAATAGCTTCGAAGTTGCCTCACCCTTGTAAGTATCGTTGATGGTTTCTGGTTATGAACAATCATTCTTTTATTAGTTTAGCTTGCCCTTTTATTCGTAGTATATATCAGGAATGAGGAAGATCTCAACTGTTATGCTTCGCTCGCCTTCAAGCGAAGGTACATCGTTGACAAGGATTCCAAGTAAGTCTCAACTGGAAGAGGTAAGTAAGTGTTTTTAGTTTTCTTTTCCTTTCTTTTAATCCTTTAGTTTAGATCTCCTTCAAACTCAACTCTATTCACTTTTTCACTTTTTGTATAAATCCATTTTCTATTTTCTCCAACTACTCCAACCTACCACTTTCATAAATTAACATAGCTTATTTTTCTTTTTCTTTCTAAAGAACAAGAGAATAACTTTAACCATTGTAAGTAACTTAAAAGAGAATTTACAATATGCTTCCATCGCTAGTCCCTCCTTGTGATCACGACCCGCATTGCCACTTGCAATAGCGGTAGTATTGAGTACTTGCACTTTCTATCTTAAATTCTAATATTCTGTATTTTTAGTGCAGGTTCCAACTCAATCAAAATTTTGGCGCCGTTGTCGGGGAGGGACAATAAATAACTTTCTTTTAAAATTATATTTTTGGTTAACTTTCTTCTTTGTTCTTGGTGTGCAGTGATTGATATCAAGAAAATTTTTGGTGCATTAGACATATATGTGGCTCTGGACTCTTCTCAAGAAGGCAGAGCCCAGGAGCCCTCAAATTTACTGCATTCTCGCAACAATCTGAGTGAACAACTAACCTGTATTTTTGCAGATTAGTTGAATTATAAAGTTAAGTTTCTGCAGCTATTTATTTTCATTTTTAACTCACTGTACATACTTTCTAACCTTAACAGTAATATGGTTGTTTGTTAAATGCTAAAAAAATAGTTTAAACTTTGCATTGTAGGGCATCTGTCTAATTTCGTTTACATTTACATTGTTGTTGAAGAGTACTGGAGAAAAAAGTACGCCTGCATTGCATATAGCTTAGAAGACACACTTGTATGTTATATTACTTGGGTGCTATTTTTGCTATATACTTGCACATGAGAACGAAAAAGATTAAGGGCATATCCTTAAACAAGATAAGGTGGGAAAGTCATAACCCTTCTTTAGCCCACAAACCTCTCCTCACTCACTAACTCAGCTTTACTTAAAATTGAGTAGACGTTAGCCCTAGGGACATCCCGGACTCAAATAGGGATTGACCTAAAGGAGAAGTTGTTAGAAGTTGACTCTTGTCAAATCGGTGTCTAAGCTTGGTGATTGAGGGGCGAAACCACGAAGATTAGTGGTTTGGCATAATTAGGCTCGTTGCTTAGGTACGGATACCTCCCACTGATCTTGGCCCTACCTGGCCGATTAACTTGTGATCAGTTTCTACAATATACCTCCTATGGATAATCAACAGTTAAGATTCATCTAGATTTAAGGTCTACCCTTAGGATAGATTTTTCTATTTTGTTTATTTGTTTGTTTTTCTTTATTTGTTTTTGATATTTCTGTGTGATATGACTTATAATAATAATTTTTTCAATTTTAATAGTAATCTATATTACTCCCCGACCTCTTCGGATATTACCAACCCGGCATATAATAACTTTAACCAACCAAGTGTGCCAGACTGGTCTTATCTACATCAATACATGTCCTAGTCTTAATATTATGAATAAGACTGGAATAATTATCACAACCCTTCACAGAGTCAACGAGGATACAATTCTCCCGAGTCATATTGTCAATCATTATTTCAACATTCAGCTTTTAATTTTTCTAATCATGATCAACTCATAGAAGAAAATCTGAGGTGATAAAGAGTATAGAAGTCATGATTGAGTCTTAAGAGTAAAAGTTAAAAATGATGGACTCACAATTCTCACATAACTCCCAAATCTAAGATCCTTACTCCATGTTCAAAGTCCCACAATAAGGAGAACCTATGGACTCAGATAGGAGTATGAAAAATCTGATTCAGCCTGAAAATTATATTTCCCAATCTCTCAATAGGCTAGAAGTACAAATGAGTCATTTAATCAACATAGTGAATGAGAGGAATAAAGAAACTCTACCTAACAAATGTTCAACCATTCCTAATTGCCCTAACCATATTGATGAAAATCAAGAATCATAGTGTCTTGGAGACTTTAACCAAGAATCAATTTCTTCACATAAACTTGAACTTGACCAATTTCAAACCTTGAACAAATTGGCAAGTTTTTCATTCAATGAGATTGAACTTGAATGTGACTCCAATTCCCAATCTTGTGATTCAGTTTCTATCTTCGAATCTATGTTGACTCCAGTATGCTTACCCAACTTGGACCAATTTTCTGAGCCAACATTGATTCTTATATCTATAGGTCTTGAAATTGAACCATTTATTTTGTATAGTCACATTTAATTGATGGGAAGATAATGTGAATTTCATTTTTTGATTTGGACTTAACAATTGAACAAAACTGACTCTAGAACCGACACTTGATTTTTTCGAATTTGTATTAGTTTTAGAACCTATCACTCTTGAGCCCAAGTCAAACATTCCACCAAGTCACATTCCTTTATTGGACATAGGTATAAACCATGATGACTCCATGATGATTTTCAAGACTGGTCATGTAAAGGGAATAATTTTCATGATAGGATCTTTCATGATCATATAAGTATTGGAGATTGTAAATATGTAAATAAAAAAGAGGTCAATAAAGATGGGTTTCATGAATCACCATATTATTTTTATTGGGTAGCAACGCCTAACCAATTCGATCACCACTAGAACCACCTTAAGGTAATATTTCATTTTATTTTCTTTTTTTCATGTATTTGTGTATTCATTCATACATTAAGGATAATGCATGAGATAGGTGTGGCGGAGGGTTCTAACATAACTTAGGTTTTTTTTTTATTAAAAAAAAATATTTTCTTTGCTTTTAAAAACTTTTAAAAGAGAAACAATATTTTGACCTACTTTGTATAAGAAATTGAGTTAATTTTAAGGAATAGGAGAATCATAATTATAATTTCTTATACTTGGTCAAAATAAAATTATTTGTTTAATTTTTAGGATTAGGAAGAAATTCTGGACAAGTAATTTAGTCTTAATTTTTACCTTGATGAAAAATGCATGCTTTATATATTACATACTTAGGGTTCAAAAACAAAGATTCTTATGTCTTATAAAAAAAAAGAAAAAAGAAAAGAAAAAATGCATCTGTGTGTGTGTAAAATCCTCTGATTAAGCTGAGTATTTGTGCCTCATAAAGTATTTGTATTCATGCCTAAAAGCGATCCACCATATAATAAAATTCTTAATTTTGTGGCCTTTTTGCTCGAGTCCTCAGTCCTTGGGGTGTTTTCTCACCAAATCCCTAAGGCTGGTCGTTTGAGAGTCACCGACAAAAGGCTCGTTACATGGGCAGATTAGAAAGCCTAATAGAGCTAAGAAATTATACCACCAAAAATATTAACAAAAAGAAAAAAAGAAAATAAGGCATAAGAGTTGGAGTTAACTCTGAGTCAAAATTTCACGGTCACAAAAGTGCATAAGACTTAGGGTAAAATAATAGACTAGATGAGAAATACAATTTGACTCCTTACCTTGATTAATAATAAGTTTTTGAATAGTGACTAAGTTTATGAATGAAAATTTGATTTTCCTTTAACTTATAGATTACTTGAATTCTTACAATAATACTTCAAATATTTTTTTATTCCTTTTAAAATGCTTTTCAAAAATACTAATACTTTTCTCTCTTTCTTGATGAATTTTGTGGGTGTAATCCACTAAAAACTCTCACAAGACAAAACTCATCCTGGAGGGGAAACCTAGAGGTGTAACGGCTTATTGCACATGCTCAGTGCAATCGCGTGGCCTGCGAAAATGGTCTAATAATTTCTTTTATTTAGTTTTGATGTTTTGCTCGAGGATGAGCAAAAGATTGGTGCGGGAGTGTGATTGCACACATTTACTACATATCTATTATTATATTCCTACATCTATCTTGTAATCCTACTAAATATCTTGTTTTAATGTCTTAATTTTGGAGTTTTGTCTTAATGAAGGGAGAGTAGGTATGACCAAATAAATTCGAGTTAAATTCTAAATTATTTGGATATATTTGGTTAGCTTGAAAATAATCCCAGATCTGTTTTAATTAAATCAGATTTTTGAGGATTTATTTAGTTAGCTAAAGAATCAATGAAGATAAGATTAAATCCAGAAGTCCAAAGGTAGCCTTATCAATATACAAATGTATATTTAACAAATTGAGATGATATTCAGAAGATTTAGAGAGATACGATACAATCTAACTAAAGATCAAGGGATAAACAAAAATATATTTCATCCTTGTCTCTAACTTTATCAAAAGATATTTTCTGCTGGGTAAGTGATTTTATTCATATCTCCAACCTTATCAGAAGATCTTTTCTATTGGGCCAGCGATTTGATCTCACCCTCAAGCATGCTCTCCCTTATCTATTTCAACTTATAAATACCACCACTTTAGAAGGCAAAAAAAAGCAGAAAATATAGGCTAGGCTATTCTGTAGATTATAACTTGGGTTTTTAGCTTTCTTTTATGTAATTTTTATTTTTTTATTTTAGTAACTAAGAAGAGAGGAGAGTATCATGGAGGAATGAGGTTGAAGCTTGTACTGAGGGTGACACCGGTGTAAGTAAGTCTTTTCTTTCATTATTATTTAAATCGAATCGAAGTTTCTTTTCTACTCTTGTTTTTGTTACTTCACTCTTCTGTGTTTGTGAATTCGAATGACTCCAATAGCTTTGAAGTTGCCTCACCCTTGTAAGTGCCATTAATGGTTTATGGTGATAAACAACCATTCTTTTACTAGTTTAGCTTGCCTTTTTATTCGTAGTATATTTCGGGAATAGGGAAGATCTCATCCATCGTGCTTCGCTCGCCTTCAAGCAAAAGTACATCATTGACAAGGATTTCAAGTAATTCATCACTCAGAAGAGGTAAGTAAGTGTTTTTAGTTTTCTTTTTCTTTCATTTAATCCTTTAGTTTAGATCACCTTCAGCTCTCAACTCTATTCACTTTTTCACTTTCTTCATATAAATCCATTTTCTATTTTCTCCAACTACTCTAACCTACCACTTTCACAATTTAACATAACCACTTGCTATAGCGGTAGTATTGAGTAATCACACTTTCTATCTTAAGTTCTGAAATTCTGTATTTTCTGTTCAGATCCAACTCAATCAGAAGCCAAAGGACTTGGCTTCTTAAAGAAGCCATCGAAACATCTAGAATAATGGAGAAAAAAGAAAAGAAAAAGAAAAAAAAGAAAGAAACGAAAATGCAATTATGTAATTGTTAGGGGGTATGTGTAAATGTCCTCTAAGAAAATAATAAAAAAATAAAAATGAAGAAATTTGAAAAAAGAAATAGATTTAGATAAGAAAGAAAAGGAAAATAGAAGGAGAGAAAATAATTTAATTAAATAATTATTTAAAAAGAAAAATTGTGAAATTTCTAGGATAGAATCTAATGCCATTGCAGAATCTTGTTTAAAAATTGTGTCAAACGGAAGAAAATACGCACATAAAATGACATGTACAAGTTCAAAACATCGAAAATCGTAAAAGGATATGTATTTTAGAATCAGGGTGTTAACCTATGCGAGCGGGAGACATCCCCAGCCTCCAAAGGCTCTTTCTCTAATCACCAATCACTAAGGCAGAAGACGGATAGAAAAAGCCCACCGTATCCACATCCGTTATAGCCTTAAAGCACAAAGGGAATAAGAAATCCAAAAAAGGGTGGAAGCTGAAGATCCAACTATTTCCTTTCAAAAAATTACACCAGATCTTTACAAACAATAATAGAAAAATGAAACAAGCAAAACTCTCAATCACTCACTTTGTCTTTGTCTTTGCGATAGGCCTCGAAAGTGAAAGCCGGAAGATCTGCTTCCTTGAGGGCAGCCCGGACCACCTGCCCAGTGTCAGGAACAGCCGGTGGAGGGCTCATCGCCGAGGGCGCAGCGTTGCTGGATGGAGTATCCAGAGAGGTCTCCTCTACTACCCCAGATGTAGCGCCAGCCACCCGCCCAGCATCGAAAGCAGTCGGCAGGAAGCTCAAATTTTACGGGTGCTGCATCGCTAGACGGAGCTTTTAGAGAAGTCTCCACCTCGACAGCGTGGGCAACGCTGCTTTCAAGAGGATCCTAACCTTCACCCCTAAGGAAAGACCTAATATTAAGCGAGTATCTCAGAGACACCTGTCATGCCCTTTTCCTAAAATACGCGAAAATAGAGTCGCGACGAGAGTCAGCAACATATATACACGAGGAAGAATATCCCTCGTATACACGCTAAGCCTAAAGTAACCTAGACAATCTATAAAAATCTACTATGATAAATCAAAATCACTGCAATAATACATATAATGTCTACAAATGATCTCAGAAGAATAAAGGAATAGAATAAGCAATGAGTCAAATACGTAGAATCATGAAAACAATAAGAATAAAGAAGAGCAAGAGAATACCGAGAAAAGGATGATCAAGCAAGAGAACTCCAGCTCCTAAAGATGCATGCGATCCTCTCTAAATACCTGACTAGTGATATAGAAAATACATGGACCTGGATATGCTAATCCAGGGTCATCAAATAGCGACCCAATGAGTGTTTAAAATAGAAGGGGAAGGTGCATGTGCAAAAATAGTGTGTACATATCACTACAACACTGCTATGCAAATATATTGGATAAGAAGTGATATACATAAAATAAGTAAATAGTAATGTGGATAGCACACAATAGAGTATGTGTCAAGTCAGGTACCTAATCAGGTGTCAGGTGTCTATCATAACATGTTATATATCAGTATCAATGTAAGATTTAGTTTTGTCATTAATTATGTCAGCGAACACTGATTGCCACATGCCATAAACTTATCCCATACTATGACTAGTACACATTTCAATCAGGACCCTATGTTATTGAAACTGATAGAGAGATATTGTCCTTACTTTAGGTGGATCTCATACATACCCGAGACCACAACCTCAGTTTTCTAGCGCTGAACTAGGCCGTACCGGTCGGTATTTAGTAACAGTAACAGTAATAGTAATAGCACTATGAAAACAGTGAAACGTAAACACTACAGATGGGATGCCAGTCATTCCCCGGGATCCCTGCAGTGGAACCTTCATACGACTGCGCAACCTGTATCCTAGGTCCACCCAAATGTAGATGATGTCTCCTCCATCAATTTTCCCAATATCAATATAAGTTGTCCATTTATCTTATTATTTAATTCAGTTAAAACAATCAATATCATGTTACCGAGAATACGGGGACGATACAACAACAGTAATTGTATAGTAACAGTAAATAATAACCGTATACACGGTGAACATTAACAATAACAGTGGACAGTATCAGTAACCATGTATACGATGAACAATAAAACTGTACAGGATATTACAGTCTAACAATACTTTCCCATTGATTTCAGTAACTAGTTAAAACGCTGATCAATAGACAATCTCACTTAGAACTGATCAACATCTCATCCATTCATATTGGGTATACCAGTAATAGATCCATCAACTCATAATTTTGATACCGTCATCATGAACATCACACATCAAGTCCATGTCAGAGTATCTGATACAGAACCGCAATGTCAAAAGGTTAATAATAAATCAGTTATCTCATCGCTACCAATCTCTCTAATCCTCTAAATCATCAATATATCTAAAACTTAATAACTGAATTGTTCAAGAACCAATCATGAAGTATTGAATATCCTCGAGATCAACTAGGTCGATGGATACTGAAATCACCAATGAAGAGTAGAACGTCCTTAAGATCAGACTTATCCAACTAAATCTTGATCATAACTAAAGATTGTAATATCCTCAATTAACATGAAATCTTAATCATCTCTACATCTAGTAATCAATGTTAATAAGGTCATCAATGAGAGAATCCAGAAATAATAGCTCCAACAGTCAAAAAGTCAGTCTTGTCGTATACATCAGAGTCAAGGGTATCATATTCACATATCTGATCATAATCCAACCATCATACATCCCATCTACATATCAATCGTGAATCCAATGAAAGAAAAATGAAGCTCAGGTCAATTCTCACTCTAACTAAGTCAATATAGATCCAAGTATCAGTAAAATAGTCTGTCGATAAAGCAAAGTCATATCAAGCTATCCTCAAGATCTATAGTAGTTTTGATAAAAATATTCACTAAAAATTGTTGATAAATACTCCACATAAAATATGCCATTTATCCTCCAACATGAACTAGACCAGTCAATATATAGATCGAAACAAATTAACGTCTAAGATGTATCAATACTAGCCTAAGCCATCAGTGATGAACTACTAACACATTAAATAAAGCTGATATGTAATCATATCAACTAAATAAATAAGGTGAACACTCACTTATATCACATAAAATGATCCAGATAATATACTGATAAAATATATCAGATAATCACACAAAATAATTTGAATGGATACATAAATGTCTACTGGCAACAGTAAATAAGAAAATAACAATAGAACAAATACCTATATGAAATGACACAATTTTAGAATCGAATCGCCGTCTAGTCTTCATTGCATGAACGGTACGAATCTCTAGATTATCTCATGGATCGATCTTCGAATCGCCAGTGAATCGAGTCCATAATGGGCACAAATTCAGATCTCCTGTTACCGAGTTCGGATCGCATGAACGAGTCTGAATTGCTGCAACACGTAAACAAACACACATTCACCAATATATTCACACTTACACCCAAGATACACTCATACAAACCAACACATACATAACCACATGTAGACCTTCACACACGCGTACACATTCATGTGTATGTACATATATTCATAATCACACATTACACACATGCAAATAAATAAATACCACTCACATACATATAATTACATGCCATACTTATATCCAAACACTCACATGAACACATACTCATATTATGTAATTAAAACATATGCATGCATATGTATACATATTTACACACACACCTCTACACATAACTATTACACATTTCTTACTTGTAAAAGACTCACGCAAGGGGCAAGGCCCGACCATGGGGTGGCTCCGGCGCACCGACGGAGGCCGTGAAGAAGCATGATGGCTTGCCAGAGTGCTCATGGAGGGGATCGAGTTTCTGCAGAGCCCACGGGGTTCGCCGGAGAGGAGGCATGAGGGAAGCTCGGCTAATGAGGAGATGAGCGGCACTATGAAGTGGCTGGTGCTCATGCTGGTGGTGGAGGATGATCATGGCCTAGCCACGGTGAAAGAGGTAGCCACGAGGAGTTGCTGTGCTGCAAAGGGGGCTGTGGGGGTGCTCGGCCAAACAAGAAGGAGGCCGGGGTGCAGTCATGGGAGGTGCGCACATGGAAGGAAAGCAAGGCAGTGTGGCTGTTAGCATGGAGATGGGCACGACAGAGAAGGAGAACATGGTGGAAAAGAGGAAGGGCTTGCGGCATGGTGGACTGTGCACAGGCCAAGGGAGGAGAGCTTGTGGACAGGTTTGGGGAAGGAGGTGTTGTGCACGGCCAGAAGGGGTGTGGTGGTGTTGGAGAGGTGCTGCAAGGGGCTACCAACCATGTAACGGAGGGTATGAGGTTCGACTGTGTTTTGCAGATAGGGGAAAAAAGAAGAAGAAGAGTTTAATATTAGAATAGATTAGGGTTTAGGATTAGATTAGGATTTAGATTGGGTTGTTAAGATTAAGATTTGAGTAGTTACGATTATGATTTAGTTAAGATTTGAATGGATTGGTGGGTGAACGGGCTATTGGGTTTCAGGTTGTGGGTATTGGTTTATAGGTTTTGGGTAAAAGGTATGAATTAGGATTACTAGATATTGGGTATAGGCTAATGGGTTATAGGATCCAATGGGTTAAGGGATAATGGGATGAATCATGGGCTTATGGATATATGGTAAAAAATCAAGGAGGATATTAATAATACTAACACAATAATAAATAATAATAGCAATAAATAATAGTAACAATAATAAATAATAGTAATAATAGTATTAGTTAACCAAGTAATAATAATAACATTAACAAAATAATAATATCAATACTAATAGTAATATTAACAACTAATAATAATCATACTTAATAATAATATTAATACATAATAGTACTTACCAATAACAATAATAATTAACAACAACAACAATACTAATAACATTAATACAAATAATAATAAATAATAATAATGAAATAATAATAGTAATAACTACTACTAATAATAACAATCAAAAATAAGAATAATAATAGAAATAATAATAATAATAAGTAATTAAAAATATTGATAGAAAATAATAGTACTAATATATAAAGCTAAATTACCATTTACTATCTCAAAATAATTTATATATTTAACAATAATAATAACTATAAATCAAGTTAATTAATAATAATAAAATAATCAGTACATTAAAATAAATAATTTAGAAAAATAAAAATACAGTATTACTAAGTAGGGATATTACAACACCCAACGCTTCCTGTCTTCGTATCCCTTTTTATAGTTCTTGAATTTGAATACCTTCAGCCCATGTTAATAATCGGCTACAACCTCCTGCTCACGTGCTTCAGCTTCCTCGAGGACAATCTGTACCCGATTCAAGTTATTAGTGAGGCACTCCCTCACTTCCTCAAAAGCATCCCATTTCGATCTCAGGGTAGCCTCTACCTCCTCTGCACGCAGCTGCATCCCCTCGAGATCATGCTAGGCCTCTAGTAGTGCATACTCCTTCTGCACCTCTGACCCCTTCTCAGCACCTCTGACCTCTTCTTCATCAGCTTTCCCCTAAGCTGCACCATCTCCTTCTACCGACTCTAGCGAGCTGCCACTTCGTGGCTCAAATCTTCTTTGAGCCATCCAATCTCCTCAGTCGCTGCCTGCCCTGCAGCATTAAGTTCTTCCATCCTCTGGCGCAAATTAGAGACTTCGCCCTCTCTTACCTTCAGAACATCCTGGTGGTCATTCAACAGCTCGAAAAGGAGAACCAAGTTCTGAATGGGAAGTCAAAGTTAAGCTGCACTCAAACAAATAACTCAAAATAAGGACGTCAGCTACTTACCCTAAAAAAGTCATTTCTCAGATGATGTCTCTGCTCCTTCAAAAGCTCAGCATTGAGTTCCTCAAGCCACAGTAATCTCCATACCGAGGGCCACCTCCATATCACCCCTCCGAAAGAATAATCCTAGTTCTGAATCTGCAACAATCCATCCTGATGACAGTTCTTCGGATTGTGTGGCGGTCCCTGGGGAGCCGACACCGCTGGCTATCCTTGCACCCTTCGCAGTCTGAGGGTATTCAGTAGTGTCTACTCTCTCAAGACTATTATGAGATAGAAGTGCAGCATTGTCCACAGTCGGGAGCGCTACTGTCTCAGTCCCACTTTTGGGAAGCAACTTAGTGGTAGAAGACCCCACAGGTATCTCCGGGGCTACATTCGCAACCTCTGTAGTGGTTTCAATAAATGGGTTGTAAGGCCCCCCACACCATCTATACAGTCAAGAATTTAACTCGAGCCTCCTCAGCCTCACTCAGGGGACACACTCGGCAGTAGAGGGGAGGTCATGGTTTTAAGCAATCCATCATCTCCTTATCGTCAGAGTCGTCAAACAAAAATTGACGCTTCTTTTGCAGGAGAAAAGCAAGTGTTGAGAAATAGTCCCCACTAACAAAAAATTTAAAAAGTCCAGGATCTACCTCTGGGCGCGGGCACACACGAAGACTGGGTATAAGCCCTCTTCCCTTTAGTGGGAACCATCTGTCCCGAGACCTACAACTTCCCCTGGTTGACGGTCGGGAAGATTCCCTCCCAAGCAGGTTCTCAGAGGTAGGTTGGATCTTACCCGAAGCCGACACCTTCGGGATGACTAGGAGTTTAGGAGGCCTGTTCTGTCTAGTACCCAACTCCAGTTGTGCTTGTTGTATTTGATGGTCGTCTGCCTCCTCAACTTTGCCTCAACATCAACAGTAGAAAAATCCCCCCATGAGAGTCGGAGTCCAAGTTCGAGGTGACTGGGACTGCCCTGCGCTCATCTTCAGATTCTGCCTTCTACGAACCGGTCACCTGTATCCCACATACCATGGTCATTGTTGATCATGTTGACAATAACTTTTCAACCCCGTTCTGGGGGAAAAGAAGCGCGCACCTTGGGTAGACTTCCGTAGCGAATACGCAACACTGAAGACCTCGAGCTCGCATGCTTTAGGAGCGTACAAATCACATAGGGCCTCGAACCCTGTACCGTGTGCCAGGCTACTGCCGACAATTAAGAGGAGGTGACTTTGTAAAAAGTTAGAACATTCCGGAAGAACTTCATCATTGGTAGCCTTAGCCCCAGGGCCAGAACCTGGGGATGCATATATACACTCTTCTCTTTAGGTGAGGCTGAGGAAATGTCAATACTGCGAGGGTAAAACTCAATTTTAATCCCTAGATCCAAATGAAATCCATTGTCGGCCAAGTACTTATCTACCGCCTAATAATCAAAGATTTTAGAGGTTTTCGGATCGAAGTCCATTCCAATCCTAGTACGATGGGAAGCTCTCTTCTCCTTCTCCTCCACCGTGGCCTTTCCTTGATCCGCGCCCCATATCGTGACAGACGTTTTCTCCTTTTTCATTGTAATAGAAATAGGAAGACAATCGAGTTCTGAGAACCAGAAGATCAGAAGAGGGCAAGAAAGTAGAAGAAGGTGCAGAGATTTGGTAAAATGCCCAAATCCCAGATAGTTGCCTTCTTAAACCCTTGAAAAGCGAATTGTCTCTCAAATCGGGGTCTTACATATATAACAGTGGATTAAATCTAAGCTGTCACTTCAGATATGTGGTAACCACCGCGAGCACTGCTTTAACAAAAGCGATGATGACCTGATCAAGATTGCAGTGGATATAACGCACATTTAAGGCTCTGCCAGCCTATAGAGCGACGCATGCCACTACGAGACAAAACTTGAATTGACATCGATCGACACGTGTCCAAACCCAAAATTTTTATCGTCTCCTCTCTTTTTATCATAGTCCCCGGGAATTTATAACCCTCGAGGAAAGTTTTCGACTTCTCGAGAGCAGAGGAGGCATTTGTATTGGTTACTTTCTGACCCGTCTAAAATTGGGACACATGTCTATATGGCCCCAAGAGATGCGTGCCGCATGGCCACTTCTAGAACACTTGATCCTGACTCTCCGTCTAATTCAAACTTCAAGCGAGTTGGGTAAGTGAAAGAAGAGATAAATCTTGTTACAAGAGATTTTCACCTCTAAACCCAACCCACATTCAAACGGAACAGTTACCCTCTAGGATGGTTCGTCCTCATCTACAGTCAAGAGCAGACCACGAGATAGAGATGGACTCTCTCCTATATCAATTTAAATCAGGATGTTCAGCTCAATCACTATCAAGATAAGAAACTTAAGTATTCAAACTGAGCAGGACTCCCTAACCTTATCTGTTTGACATAACCTATATAAATAAAGGATCTCCTCCAACCCATGGGAGGAGATCAGAATCCAGAAACCCTATCACACTAGAGAAGCTCACTTGTAATCACCATTGTTATAGTGGAATTCTCCTCTCTCTCTCTGTGGTTCGTCCCGTTTCAGGTTTTCATGTAAGTTCTATGTGTTTATGCTTGCTGTAATTTCAATTTAGCTATCTCTTTCCATTATTTTGATGCGTGAATTGATTCCTTAAAAATTTACCCGCTGCAATGAGTTAAGGGAAGCTTTTACAAACTTTTCTTTTCTCTAATTCATGTGTATATAACTCCATGAGTTTTATCATCATCAAAAAGGAAGAGATTGCTGGCCCAAGAGTCCATCACTCTAGTTTTGATGATGATTAACTCATATAGTTATAGTATTAACGATCTTGTGTTATTAAGTTTCATATATTAAACCAAGATCTTAGTTGGTAATTAGCTTCATCAAAAGATTCAAACAAAAGTTTTAAAGCTAACATGTGTTAAGCTCAAGCATAAAGAACACATCAAGTATTTAAGGAGGAGTCTAGCTCTACAGGAATCATGCTTGAATAAAGTCAAGATTAATAAAAAAAAGTTTCAAAAAAGACTTGAGTCAAAAATTTGTAAGCTTTAAATTTATGTTAAAAAATAAATTAGTTTTAATTGCTTAAGCTTATACACTTACACACACTTCAAAGTTTGATATTAGTTTTCAAGAAACAAAAATTTTGGTGTTTTGATTTTTTAGAAGTTAAGTTTCACAATATCGACTTATAAAAATTCTATACTTTGTGTTTTAAATTCATATCTTATGTTTACATGGCTTATATCTTAAAAGAATAAGTTTTACATCTTGAAATATGTGTTGAATTCTATTCACATATATTAGAGCTCTAATTGTTCAAAGAAGCTTATTTTGATGAGTTTAAATTTTGTTTTTATCAGAAGATGTTACCATGGAAGAATAACTTTTACGCCTTATTGAGTCCAAAGTATTTCGGATGCAGGGTGTTGGGTAGAAAAAACAATTAAATGACTCACCTATGTTTGGGTGGAGATTTGGTCGTCTCCTATGGGAACTTATAAAAGGTACCTAGAGCCTTCGCAGAAATCAGTACATGCACAGGGCCATAAATGTATAAGAACTCAGGCAAACTTGTGACTCAAAGTGGTGACTACCACAATTAAGTTTTAATCTTGTGCGATTGTTGGATTGTAAGATAAGTGCTGCTTCAAGACAAAGTTCACGTCGTACCTATCTTCTATTTAGTTGATGTAAAGAGAATTCAAGTCCTAATGACATCTACCTTACGTACAATGATTATAAATTTATTGATAGCTTGTAAACTTGCGGGGGATTGTTAGATAATTCGTGCAAAATTGGTTTTTCAAAACATAAATTAGTTTTCAAACTATATATATATATATATATATATATATATATATATATATATATATATATATATATATATATATATATATATATATTTCAAAACATAAATTAGTTTTCAAACTATATATAATTTAGTTTTTACGACACTAAAATGGTTTTAGCTAATAATTCTCTCCTAAGTGCAAACTAGTTGGACATAGGCTAGGCATGGTTTATGCAATTAAGACCTTTGGACTTCTTATATTGTATCTAGATATAAATCTCTTAGATTTTTTAATTATGAATTGGTAACCCTTTGAGCTTTTCTTATTTAGTGATTGTTAACCCTTGGGCTTTTCTCATTAAAGAGGCCAATGACTCTTGAGCTACATTTATTGAATATGAGCATAGTTCTTTGGGCTTCTGTTATATGAGTTGGTGACTCCTAGGTTAGATTCACTGAATTTAGACTAAACCCTTGAGCAATTCTTATTAAGAGATGATGACCCTTGAGTTGCTAGTGGAGTCCTATAAATAAACTCCTTGTCGTTCATTTGAAATATGCCAAAAACATGACAAAAACAAGAGTGTGTTCAGATAGTAAGTAGAGCCATGTCATGCGTCTGACCGAAGAAGCCACTTGCCTGATCTGATCGAGGAGATCACTAGAGAATCTGGTTTGTGTGCACCAGAGTTTTTTAGCTGCTGTTCTTGGGGGCAAGTTGGATTTAGGATCCTTGCATCAGGTAGGTCAAATATTGCTTCAAGCACAATGTTCAAGAATGCACTGCAGCTCTACTACATTGCTATCTCAGAGTTTCCCCGACATCATGCTGCTTCCCCGAGCCACTTCACTGCTCGAAAACACCCCGACATCGTGCCGCCTTCTCGGAGTCACTACACTGCTTGGATGTTGGGATTTGAGTCGAACAAATAGTCCCACATCGGCTAGACATGAGGATGGTCTTGGGCTTATAAGGATTTGGGCAACTCCACCTAATAGACTAGTCTTTTGGGATGGTGCCCCGAGTCCTTCAAGTGGTATCAGAGCTTCCAGGTTGCGCTTGGGATTTCTGAGGATTCGAAGGGCTCGAGATCGGATCCGGTGGAGATCGTGTGTCGATCTCAGATCGGAGGTATTGGTGTTCGTTGAGATCGTGTGTCGATCTCAGAAGGACGCAAGGAGGGCTCGTTGAATCTGTGGTGAAGTAGATCCGGAGAGAAACTCGATCTAGGGTTTTAAGGGACAGGTAAAAATCTGATTTTTATCTGAGTAGAGATCTATTTCAAGTTGGTTGTTCTTCCGCATAGATAGAGAATCAGGAAAAATCTCAATGGCAGAAGAAATTGCATCTGTTAAGACAATGAACTCTCACCCAAGGATTGAAGTTGTTAAGTTCAATGGTACTAATAACTTCGGTATGTGGAGATGCGAGGTTATGGATGCGCTGAATGCATCGAATCTCGAAGACACTCTCTTATTGGAGAGGAAGAAGAACACGACCACTGATGAAGAGTAGGCGAAGATGAACAGGTCGGCATGTGGCTTGATACGTTCATACTTGTCACAAGACATAAAATATCTTGTGCAACATGAGACATCAGCGAAGCATCTGTGGGAACCCTTGAGAAGAAATACCTGACGAAGAGTGTTGAGTCCAGGTTGCAGCTTAAGAGTAAGCTGTATCAGTTTCGGATGAAGAAGGGGAGCACAGTGAATGAGCACATCAACCGATACACAAAGCTTCTTACAGATCTGATAAACGTGGATGTCGTGGTAGAAGAGGAAGACAAGGCGGTCATTCTTCTGAACTCACTTCCATCGGAGGAGTATGAGACATTTACTATGACGTTTATCAATGGTAGGCAAATTTTGGACTACCATGAGGTGTCATCTGCACTGATAAGTTATGAGACAAGGAAGAAGGAGAGACATCCTTCTCAGTCAAGCTCATCGGCGGAGGCATTGGAAGTAAGAGGCAGGGGTTCATCGAGGAAGGGTAAGGAGGTTAGAGGAAGATCGAAGTCCAGGCCGGGCTTCAGGGATCTCAAGAGAAATCAGTGCGCTTTCTGTAGAGAGATTGGGCACTGGAAAGTAGACTGTTCAAAGTTCAAGGAAAGAAGAAAGAATCGAAGTCTGAAGCAAATCTCGCAAAAGTGGTAAATACTGCGGAAAAAGGATAAGCTAGAGCTATCTTGCATTCAAAGAGGCTGCTAACTATTGTAATCATCTTCCTAGTAAATAATCTCTCCATTGAATTGCCCCGAGGACGTAGGCATTGAGGCCGAACCTCGTTAAATCGTGTGTTTGTGATTTGTGTCTTCTTCTTATGTTATTTGGGTGTTCTTTGTGCTTGGAGATCTGTGAGATTCTCTATTGGTTGTTGTCATCGGCGCACAACATTAGAAACATCCCGACATCGTGTCCTTCTTGGAGGCACTTCAATACTCGGAACACTCCGACATCATGTCGCCTTCTTGGAGTCACTTCGCTACTCGGAAGCACTCCAACTTCTTGTTGCAATTTAAAACATAAAGGAAGGTCCACTTCTCTCTAGTCTGCATTTCACGTTTTGTTCTAACACTATTTTGAGGATGTTTCGTTAACTTCCTATTAATCAAACGCCGGGAATTTTTACCTCACGGTCTTATCTCTTAAAAAAAAAAAAAAATCCTGTGCAAGGAGCTACGTTCTATTTGATGGTATCATGTTTTGACCAAAATTTCCATGGCTAAAAGTAAGATTTGAAAAGCATGGTACATTTTCGTTATTTTGAAACACATCCCTTGGGATAACTGTTTCTACGCGCTTAGTATCCATCTATCATTCATTTTTTGATTTATCTACTACTATATCTATATATTCACACACACGCATATAAATATATGTGTACTTCGAGTTTTTGTTATGAAAAAAACAAATAAATAAATAAAGTAAACGTGCATATATTATTAGTGGGTAAAACTGTTGCATTAAGAATTAGGATTAGTTGTTCCCAACTAACAATAATAATCTTTTTTCCAAATTCACCTGCTTCCGCGTCTATTCAGTCCAACACGTAACATATCTCTATATGTATGACTTTTAATGTAGTTTGAAAATGAAAGGACACTGACCAATTGACAACAAATCAAAGGTCTGAACAGAAATTTCCATTATCCATATTTTCAGAAGATTAACAATTTCTCGCGCGACCACCTTAATATAATAACCTTTCAATTAGCATGTGTAATCTCGAATTAAGCCGAAAAACTTGACCATACACAATTTCTCGCCCACCTTAACAACCTTTCAATTAGCAGGCGTAAATATCTCGAATCAAGCCAACAAACTTGACCAGCTCCCTGTATAAATCCTTTCATGACTTCTCACTATTTTGCAACAAGTTCAGAATGGAATCCTCCCTCAAACTCTTCCTCCCTTTCTTTATCTCTCTCTTGGCTACCGTCCCTTTCTCATCAGAAGCAGCTACTTCAGGTAAGGAAACACACTTGCATCTCTACTTCCATGAGATCAACGGCGGCCCAAACAGCACGACTACCATTGTCGCGCCACTAAACTCGTCTGCTTCTGGTTTCGGAGGCGTGGTGGCAATCGACGATGAGCTGAGGGAAGGCCCTGAGCCTACCTCTAAGCTCATCGGGCGAGCCCAGGGAATTTTGCCCGCGGTGTCACAAGAGGAAACGGCATTTCTTTTTGCTGCGAATTTCGTGTTCACGGAGGGAGAGTACAGCGGGAGCACGCTAGATGTGTTCGGGAGGGCCGTGCCCCCTTCTCCCACACGGGAGTGGAGCATCATCGGAGGGACGGGGCAGTTCAAGCTCGCCCGCGGTTATATTCTCGGCAAGAAGCTAAGTGCTCCGGCTGGTTCTCTTATCATAGAGCTCGACATTTATGTCATGTATAACTAAAACATATAAAACGGTCTGTATTCATCGTTAGAATGTTCTTCTGCAAAGTACATAGGAAAACAAGCTTCTGGATCGTGTTATGTACTGAATGAATGAATAAAGTGAATAAATTCTTACTTTTAATAGCATGTTCATCCTCTACATGGGGGAATTTTCTTTAAAAGAAAAAGAAAGAAATAAGATAATCTATCTCACACTTCCTTAACTTGAGAGTATCTCACACTAGTACACAAATGGGCTAAAACATCTCTCTTTTCATGTCAGTTCTAGCCGCACCGGACACGAAACAAAATACGTTGACAATTTTGTAAATAAAATGAGTATTTGATGCTACCTTATTTTTTTTGATTAAAAAAAGAAACCATTCCACGTCGAGTCTTTAAGTAACCGACGTGTAATACTATTTTCCTTGTCGGGTTCCGTAAATAACGGATGTTAAAAGTTTATAAATATAAAATAAACAGATTCTATTGTACATTTAGCGTCTATTCTTTATATAACAGACGCATAATCTTATATATTCTGCAATAATTCTTTTCTAGAACTAGTGCGGAAAATTTATTAGTGTCACTTCTTTTTAAGAACTAACGCGAACTATTATTTCAAAAATCGAGCAACTATATTTTTACCATAATCCTTCCTTCTTTAGTGTACTTCTTTTCGTCTTCTCTCAATCTCTCTACCTTCAAACCCTAATTAATGCTTATCTTCTCGGCGAGGAGGCGGTGGTGGCGGCGGCGGTGTCATCACTGAGCCAGTGGTTCTTCATCTACCATGTATCTTCTATCGGCGGTGAGTTTGATCTCCACTATCCTTCTTCTCTTCTCCTTTATTTTTTACCTCTGGGTAGTGGCAGTGGGGTTTGTGTGTGCGTGTGGCGGTTATGTTAGAATAGTATACCACTGAGATGGTGGAACCTGACGAGGCAGACGGCGGCAAAGGGGGTTTGGGATTTGTTGGAGTAGTCAGGGGGAGGGGGAGAGGGAAGGAGAAATTAAAAAAAAATTCATTGATAATGATCTAGACTTAAAATTATTGAAAAAAAAATATTGATTTTTCTAGTATGGTGTCGTGTGTGTGTGTGTGTGTGTGTGTGTGTGTGTGTGTGTGTCATTCTTGATGTGTGGTGTGTGTGGTTGTGTGTGGTTGTGTGTGTGCGCCATGCTTGATGTGTGTGTGTGTGTGTGTGTGTGTGATGGTGGTTGTGTGTGTATGCCGTGCTTGATGTTAATACATATGTGTGTGGTGGTGGTTGTTGTGTGTGTGTGTGTGTGTGTGGTGGCGGCGGCGGCATAGGCATGGTGGTGCTTGTGTGCGTGTGTGATGTGTGTGTGCGTGTGGTGTGGGTTGGTGGTGTGTGTGAGTGTGGGTGTCGCGCATGGATTGTGTGTGTGTGTGTATTATGTGTATAAAAATTAATGTGTATATGTAAAAAAAAATTAACTCTTTACATGTTATGTACATTGTTGTTAATTCAATGTTTTATAAATTATTTCTACCTAAGGTAAATATGAATCGAAAATTGATGTAATCATTAATGGGATTGATCAAAATTATACAAGATGGATATGACATAGTGATAGTGCAAGATAAGATAAAACAATTAGAAGAAGGTTTTAGTATTTTATCAGTACATTAAGCCATTAGAAATAATAAAGAACAAGCACGTTAAGTTATTTGATTGGACTATGGAGAAAGAGGTGTTATAGATCGATGAGAAAATCCTACAAAGAATCATCAATCTGTAATAGATATTTTCAATGATTTGACAAGTGAAGTAAGGGTCCTATTGACATCAACAAAAGCATACTCTGTAAGTGTCCGGTTCATGCGCTCTGCTACTTTATTTTATTTTGGATAGCCTTAAATACTTAGCTACTATTCAATATCTTCACTATCTAAGTACTCTTTGAGTTTCGGGGATGTATACTCAACCCTATTATTCGACCTCAAGAACTTCACCTTTCGCCCTTTATGTTTCTCCACCATGGCTTTCCATTCTTTGAACTTTTGAAATACTCTGATTTTCTCTTTAAAAAATACATACCTTTCGGGAGAAATTATCTATAAAGATAACAGAATAACATGCGCCCAATGAATATAACTGGCGAAGGTCCCCGTACATTCATGTGTATAAGATCTAATAAGCCCTTAATCTTGTGCACTGATATAGTAAAAGCTACTCATGATTGTCTACCTATAATGCAAAACTTACATAGGTAAGTTTGTAATATTTAATACCTAAAGAACTCCTTTATTGTATAGCGCTCGAAGACCTCGCTCACTCCTGTGTCTAAGACGCATGTGACAAACTCTTGTAGTGTCCTTCTTCTCTGTTGCTATAGAAGCATCACCAATCACCACGCTTACAATCACCTTGTACAAGATCGTCATACGCTCTACTTTGAGGACCGTCATAGAGCCCTTAGTGATCTTTAGAGATTCATTCATGCCTGAGATCTTGCATCCCTGGGCTTCCAAGGCTCTCAACAAGAGAGAGTTTTTCCTCAGGTCTGAAACATGTCTCACGTCCTTGAATGTTCGCATCTGTTCGTCAAACATTTTCATGCGAATACTACCTATTCCAATTGTTTTGCGTGCATCATCGTTCCCCATCAAGACTACATCATTCAAAAGGTTTATATGTGCTAAACCCCTCTTTCTTTGGTCATATATGGTATGTGTACACTGATCCAGCAACCAAGCATCTGAGAACCTTCCTTTACCTCTGCCCGAATTCAGTGACGGAATATCACATTGTTCTTCAACTGCTTCCTCAGCTACACTGACTTGATCTGATTGTCTCCTACTGGTACTATCTCCATCAACTCCTGGACCACCCTTCTTCTTTAGCATCTCCTTGTACTTGAAGCAATATTTCTTCATGTGCCCTAGTTGTTTACAGTATTCCTGACTACTAATCCGGAGGCCTCTTTTGTAGAATCTGTCTTCTTCATCAACTCGTTGTTCTAGAGCATCTACCTAACATCTTTCAATTATAAGGTCTCTGCTTCATATATGATGGTGGTTGTCAAGTGATCATAACTCTGAGAAAGAGAAGATAACAACAGAAGATCTTTATCTTCTTCTTCTTATTTCACTTTCATTGCCAACAGGTCGCTCAAAAATCGATTGGACGCATTGAGATGCTGCATAACTGGTGTCCCTTCCTTCATCCGAAGACGTTATAACTACTTCTTCAAGAAGAGTTTGTTGGATAAACTCTTTGTCAAGTAGAGACTCTCCAAACCATAAACCTTAGTTAATTCCTCATTCATTACATTGTAAAGAAATTCATCTAATAAGTATCGTATAATAAAGGCCTTGGCTCGAACATCGAAATCCACCTACTCATCAACCTCCATCTCTTGGATGGCTTTTTCTCAGCACCAAGTAGGGCCTTGTGAGTGCCCTCTTTTATGAGAAATGTTGTTACTCGTATTTTTCATAACAAAAAGTTATTCTTCCCGTCGAATTTCTTCACTTCGAACTTCATTATGGTCATCTTGCAAACTATAGCTCTGATACCAATTGTTATGATAAATACTACCAAATAATATACGTAGAAGTAGAAATATTGAGCAATCTACTGTAGCAATATATAACTTGATCAGTACAAGAATAAGAAAATAAATCAAGAATACAAGATTTTGTGAGAGGAGGGGGAGAAATTCTTATTAATATGAGAAGTAAAAATAGAATTTACAAGGATATCACACAAGGATCTCTTTTGTGGGAGGATGGGAAGAAACTATTATTAATCCGAGAAGCAAAACTGTAATGCCCTGATCGCGCGGGTACGAAGACGTTACTGTGATGTATATACGTAAGTCAAAAATACTCTTACATATATACACTAAGCATCAGTACCGACAAGAATCAGAGTACGAAAATAGGTGGTGCATTATACATTCCAACATATGAGTACAATTATAAAGGTAACACAAGATGTGACATTATTATCAGAATATTACATCACTGATAGGCGCAAATGTGAGAATACAAAGAGATATATAATTATGAACAGTATAAAGGGTGCTTTCGAGTTACAAAGAAAAACTCGAGGGACGAACAGGGGGCCTAGAAGGATGGGGCTCCAGACGGTCTGCCAATGATCCATGCTTCCGCTGCGCCACTCTGATCAGCACCCGGGAGAATCCATAAGCTTCAAGCTCTGGGGTCTGAATATGAGGATCCAGGGAAGTCAGAACTCTCCAATGAGTGGTGATGTGAATGCCAATTGGCGTGCATGGATAGGCACACGTGTATCAATAAATCCAAGTTAAAAGACATGTATTGGAAATCGTGTCGAGAGCATAGACACACTATACATGAATAAGAAATCAGTATAGAATGAAGAGTGATCAATTTAAGAGGATAAGTATAGTGGAGTAGCATACAAGTGGTAAACATGAAATGATTAATAAAACAGAAAATCCAAAGTAAAAATCCGATGAAAGCAATTATGGCAAAAACCAGTGATATAACCAAGTTGCAAAGTAACACGATAAGTTATTATCTTAGTATCTTATTATTATTACTCGTCTGACCTATATGTCGAGGTATGTGTCCTGGTGTACATCTCAACACACACACACACACATCTATATATAAGTAAGTCGAAGTTGGTTATTGGAAGTTGATGAAGAACTGATAGTTCATATTTATAGTGGTTCCCGTCCACGTGGGACACAGCCAATGGGGGCCTGAAATCCCCCTAACACGCATCTTCCGACACTCTAGCAACGAATGTCAGTTTAGTATTCCACCACTATAAGTAAGGCATCATACTGGCATTCATCACTTCCTCCCATTCCCAGTGTAAGTTGTCCTTTTTTATACCTTATTAAGCATTATTATCAGATTACGAGAATGAGTTGAAACATAGCAGGTCATAACAGGAGACATAACAAGTCATAACAGGAGTACATAACAAGGGATCAGGTACTACATTCTCGTAATATGATAATCATGAGTCAAGAGTAAACATGATAGGTATCAGGTGTCGATGCGATAATGACAAGTGATCAGGCAGGTGGCAGGTGATAAGTGATACCAAACAGGAGGCAAGTGACAAGTAGTAGCAGGTCAGGTGATAGCATGTTGATGACAGGTATCAAGTAATAGCATGTTAAGTGTTAACATATCAAGTAAGTACATGGCAAGTGATAGAGCAATAACTAGGCACAATCAAGCAGAGCTGAACAAGCTGGAGGCACAGATAGCAAACAATGTTAGTCACTAAAGCGCTTGGCGAAGTTATCGGAACGACTCGGCTTAAAATGAGAGTAGAAATCTAGCAGCATTCCACCTAAGTGAATCTAGTAAATAAAGTGCTGGGCACTAAATATGCCCATCAGGCAAAGCATGAGAGACCTAACGGTCTAAGCGCACTCCTCTTTTGAGGAAGTAAGAAAGAGCCTGGAGGCTAAAGTACACTCAGGGCCTAGGCGCATTCTCCGCAGCTACCACTAAACCTATAAGGGTGCAGGCCTAAAATCAATTGGGTAGTTAGTCCGGGAGTGAGCAGAAACCCAGAGTCAGTACAAGGGTACCTGCATGAGATGTTAGTACCACACAATCATGCATATAAATGACAGTAACTAGACCATCTATATTGTGTGTGAAGCCCGAAGGCTGTGCGTTAGCCCATAAGGGCTGAAGTAAGCCCCGGGTCTAAGTGCACCCTCGGTAGCTACCACGGAAACACATAAGGGTATAAAGCCTAAACAAAACAAATTGGGTATCCATCCCGGGAGTTGGCTGAAACCCCGAAGGCTATACATGGTTACCTGCATGGTTAGTACCAACACATACACAAATATCATATCGTTTACACTATTACAAGCACTCAAACGCAGGATACAATACATGACACCGGTACACTCATACAACCCAGTACAAATACACAGGACCATAAACACAGATACATCACAAATCCAAATACGGTACAAGCTCGATGAGGCGAGAAAAAACACACGCCTAAAAGACAACTTCACGGAAACGTCGCGCGCACAAGTCCCGAAGCGCGGGAAACCACCGAAGCAAAAACGAACGGGAGGCTTGGCCCTACGGGTGGTCAGCCCTAGAGGGGGTGTGCCACCACTTGTTGGTGGCCTAGGTGGTGGCCAGCCATGAGGAGAGAGAGGAAAGGGTGACGATGATGGTGTTGGAGTTGATGGTGGTGTTATTTAGTGGTGGAGATGGATTTTGAGGAAGGAAAGAAAAGAAGTTGAAGGAGGTGAAGATGATGGTGATGTTGGAGGTTGAAGTAGTAGTGATGGAGGTGGTGTTGTTGTGGTGAAAGTGATGATGGTGGTAATGAGAAAGAAAATAGAAGAGGTGACGGTGAAGATGAAGGATTTATAGTGGTGGTGGTGGTTTTTGGAGGAGAATGAAATGGAGATAATGGGGAGGGTGATATAAGAGCTTGAAATGGTGGTGATGAGGGTGGTGTTATGGTGGTGATAGTGATGGTCGTGGTGGTGGAGAAGAATAGAAGAGATGTTGATGGAAATTGTGTAGTAAAGATAGTGGTGGTGACGTTGGTGTTGTCGTTGCAGTTTCGCCGAAATGATCACCGAAATGGTCACCAGAATGGTCGCAGAGATGTCGCCATTAAAGAGGAGCACGGCCCTAGCCAAGCATGGTGGCGGCCCTAAAGGGATGGTGGGGTAGTGGTTTTGTGAAGGGATTTAGTGGTGGTGATAGTTTTAGATAAGGTAAGGTGATGGTGGTTTGTATGGTAGAATTTTGGAGTTGTGATGGAATAAATAGAGATGGAGGAGGAAGAAGATAATGTAAAGGTGTTTTAGAAGTTGTGGTTGTTGTTGTTGTAGTGAAGATGAAGGAGGAGTTGGGGCTTTTAGGTTTTTGATGGAGGAACGAAGGTGAGAAGAAGGGTTTTGGTTTTTGGAGTGGGAGTTAAAGGAGAAGGAAATAAATTTTGGGATGATATTGCTTGTGAAATGGTGATGGGAGAGGGAGTTATGGCCGGCTCTAGTGATGGTAAGGGTGTGATGAATGTTTGAAATATTTTGGAGGAGATATTTTGGTGGAAAGTTATAGAATGTAGCAGAAGAATGAAAAGGTTTTAGAATATGGTGAAAGAAAAAGCAAGGAAGGAAAAAAAAGGTAAAAGTAAAGAAAAAGGAGAAAGAAAAAGTAATTGGAACAAAATGGAAAAATAATTGGAGTGGTGAAATCCATGGGCTCGGCCGCGGATGCGGAAAACTTTCGGAAAAATACCAAAATCGTTTGAAAATCAAGTATCTCAAAATGACCTGCAAAAATTCTTAAAATTCAAGAATATTATTCTAAGAATCATGATAAAAATCTGTTTCAAGAATTTCTTTACGGTTTTCAAATTAAAAATCTTGAAATTGACCGCTGATACCGGTCGATATCAAATCTGGTCGAAATCTGTTAAATAATGAAAATCCATGAAATTTTATTAAAATAGTAAATATTATTATAAGAAAATATGTGAAAGCAGTTTCTCAAAATTTGACTCCATTTTTAAATTAATAATTTAGGAATAAACCAGCGGTCCCGATTTTGGGGGTTTTATAAAAATAATTCAGAAAAAAATCTGAAAAATCATGAAAATTCTAAAATATTGGAAAACAGTATTTGAAATTAAAATCAATCAAATCTAACTATCAGAAAGATTAAATCGCGCAAGGCACTAGGATCGGGTCCCTGGTTCAGACTAGGGCTAACTCCGAGTCCACGAATCTGGATCCAACGCAAGATAATCAGATAATTAATCATGAAATAAAACAAATACGGGAAGTAAATCAAAAAATAATCAAAAAATCTGAATACGTATCTAAGTACATATTCTGGGAACGGGGTGTTACATTCCATCCACCTTACAAAAATTGTGTCCTCGCAATTTGATAAGGGATAAAATAAACACAAAAAGGACAGTGACCAAAATTATACCAATTAAATATATAAATAATTAAGGGCAAGTTCATAACCAACTCATTTATAACTTTGGACATAGACATCTTCTGCACTTCCTACTGTCTAATTCGTCTTAAAGTACTATAATAATATAAACCTGATATCTGTTGTTTAAAAGAATAGCATCGGAACTTCAGTAGACATAAAGAAAATCGATAATTAAAAACTCTGAATACTAAATGCTGCAACCTCTAAATAACCGTCTTCTGAATGATAATCCATCTACAGATGAATATTTAGAGAATATCCGAACTTCCTAGAATACCTAACATAAAGATACGTGACACACTGAAATCAGAAGAATACTAGAACTAGAGGAGAACAGACCTTAACTTATTCGCCGCCACATTTCCTATCTATCCATATCTTAAGTTGGTATAAGGCTACGAAAACCAAAACAGTGAAAACATGAAAGGGATTATGAATCAAAGGAAGGATGATCAGAAAGAAAAGATAACTCTGCACTTGTAGTTGGATTGTATGATCAGGACTAATGCATTCCAGGTGCAAAGTTTTTACTATTAATTTGTCATTTGGATGTACCGAGGATGTGAAAGCTTAGGCTATGATACTACCCTATAACGCCCCGATCCCGTGGGTACGGAGACGTTACTGCGATGTATATATGTAGGTCGAAAATACCCTTACATATATACGCTAAGCATCAGTACAAGCAAGAATCAGAGTACGGAAGTACGTGGTGCATTATACTTTCCAACATATGAGTACAATTACAAAGTTAACATAGGATGTCGCACAATATTACAAGAATATTATATCACCGATAGGTGCAAATGCAAGATAAAAGGAGATTACAATTATGAACTATACAAAGGGCGCTATCGAGTTATAAAGGAAAACTCGAGGGACGAACAGGGGACCTAGAAGGATGGGGCTCCAGACGGTCTGCCGATGATCCTCACTTCCACTGCGCCACTCTGATCAGCAACCGGGAGAATACTCAAGCCCTAAGCTTCAGGATTTGGACATGAGGATCCAAGAGAGTCAGAACTCCCCAATGAGTAGTGATACGAATGCCAAATGGCGTGCATGGACAGGCACATGTGCATCGATAAATCTAAGTTAAAAGACATGCATTAAGAACTGTGTCATGAGCATAAACACACTATACATGAATGAGAAATCAATATAGAACCAAGCGTGATCAAGTTAAGAGGATAAGTATAGTAGAGTAGCATACAAGTGGTAAACATGAAATGATTAAAAAAACAGGAAATCCAAAGTAAAATCCCGATGAAAGAAATTATGGCAAAACAGTGATATAACCAAGTTGCAAAGCAACACAACAAGTTATTATCTTGGCATCTTATTATTATTACTCGTTCGACTCATATATCTAGGTATGTGTCCTGGTGTATATCTCAACACACATACATCCACATATAAGTATGTCAACATTGGTTATTGTGAGTTGAAGAAGAACTGATAGTTCATATTTATAGTAGCTCCTGTTCGCCCGAGACACAGCCAGTGGGGGCCTGAAATCTCCCTAACACGCATCTTCTGGGTGCCTAAAAGCACCCTCACATGAATTGTCAGTTTAGTATTCCACCACATAAGTAAGGAGTCATACCAACATTTATCACTTCCTCCCATTCCCAGTGTAAGTTGTCCTTTCTATAGCTTATTAAGCATAATTATCAAATTACGAAAATGAGTAAGAACATTAATGGTCATAACAAGAGTACATAACAAGCATAATAAGAGTACATAACAAGAGATCAGGTACCACATTCCCCTAATGTAATAATCATGGGTCAAGAGTTAAACATGATAGGTATTGATTGAGGTTATACCTGCACACAAAAATACAGAATTTCAGAACTTAGAATAAAGAGTGCAAGGTGCTCAATACTACCGCAATAGCAAGTGGCTATGCGGGTCATGATCCACAAGGAGGGACTAGCGATGGAAGCTTTTTAGCAAGTTCTCTTTTAAGTTATAAAGAATGGTTAAAGTTCTTCTTTTAGTTCTTTAAAAGAAAATGAAAAAGAGTTATAGCTACGTTAAGAAGAAAGTAGTAAATTAAGAAGGTGGAGAAAATGAAAAAATGAAATTGTACCAAGAAATTAAAAAGAGTGATAAAAGAGTTGAGAGTTAGGTGTTAGTGATCTAAACTAAAAATTAAAAGAAATAAAGTTAAACCTAAAGGAATACTTACTTACCTCTTCAGTGCCTGCTACCTTTTATCCGTATCGACGATGTACCTTTATTTGATGGTGAGCAAAGTATGACAAATTGATCTTCCCTATTCTCATTTTACACTATGAAATGAAAGGGACATGCTGCACTATCATAGGAATGGATATCCATCACCATAAGCCATCAACGGCAATTGTAAGGGCAAGGCAACTTCAAGGCTATCAGAGTCATTTGGATTCACAAACAAAGAAGAGGGAAGCAATAGAAAACAAGAGTAAAGAAGATAAACAAACTTAGATTCAATTCAAATAACAATGAAAGAAATGATTACGTACACCGGTGTCACCCTCAGTACAATCTTGCTCTTATTCCTCCATGCAACTCTCCTCTCCTCTCAGTTACATAAAGAAAATAAATATTACATGAAAGAAAATAAAAAAAACCTAAGTTACAAACTATAATTAGCCTAAATTCTACTCTCTGCTTGGTCGTTCCCCCTCTGGTCTCTGAAAAACCCAGTATTATAGGCAAAACCCAATATAAGAGAGCGTACGAAGATATGGGGAGCAAACGCTCCCCCAACGCTTTTAACAAAGCCGTGTCGCGTTTCCACGGCCTGGCTATGGCCAGGTGGCCACAGCCAGGTGGCCACAGCCTGGGAGGTACAGCTCCTTGCTACGTGATCTGACTTTATTTTATTCTAGATTTTCTGTTTCAGCTCGTGGATTTGACGAAACTGCCTTTGATCTTGGGCTTTAACCAATAGATTTGTAGGGTTTTGTTCTAATTTGTTTTCCACTGATCTGAACCGACCTGATCTGTCCTGATTTACTGACTTCGAATTAATTCATATTTAAATCAGAATTTGATGGGCTTTTGGGCTCGTTCTCTTCCCTCTCCTTTAGGAATGGGCCTGCAAATAAATTAAACAATAATTAGGAAAAAGTAGAGTTTATTCTATAATAAGTATGAGAGTATGATAATGAATGTGCAATATTAGCGATCGATCACACCTCCTACCTATCTTTTGATCGTCCTTGAGCAAAACAATTAAACAAAAAATTATTAGACTACTTTCGCAGGTCACGCAATTGCACTGAGCATGTGCAACAAGCCGTTAAACCTCTACGTTTCCCCTAGAGGATGAGTTTTATCTCGTGAGGTTTTTAGTGGATTACACCCACAAAATCCATAAAGAAAGAGAAAATGTTAATATTTTGAAAACACATTTTGAAAGAAAAATATTTGAAATATTATTGTAAGTTTTAAGTAATCTATAAGTTATAGAAAAATCGAATTTTTCATTCCTAAACTTAGTCTCTATTCAAAAATTTATTATTAATCAAAGTAAGAAGTCAAATTGTACTTCTCATCTAGTCTATTACTTTATCCTAAGTCATATGCACCTTTGTGACCGTGAAATTTTGACTAGGGGTTCTTTAACTCTAACTCTTAAGCCTTATTTATTAATTTATTTTTTATTTTTGATGGTAATATTCCTTAGTTCTATTAGGCTTTCTAATCTGCCCATGTAACGAGCTTTTAATCGATGACTCCCAAACCAAACGGTCTTGGGGTAGCGGGTGAGAAGACACCCCAACGACTTAAGGACTCGAGAAAAAAAGGCCACAAAACTAAGGATTTTATTATATGTACCGCCTTTAGGCGTGAATACTTATGCTTTATTAGGCACAAATATCCAGCTTAATCAGAGGATTTTTATATTTTTACTGTTTTTTTCTTTTTTTAATAAAGCACAAGAATCCTTATTTTGAACGCCAAGCGTGTAAGTGTATAAAGCATGCATATATTATTAAGGTAAAGATCAACACTAAATTACTTTCACAAATTTTCTTCCTAACCTTCGAAATCAAACAAATAATTTATTTTGACCAACTGTAATAAATCCTAATTATGATTCTCCTATTCCTTAAAATTGACTTAATTTCTTACAAAAAATATGTCAAATATTGTTTCTATTTTCAAAAAGTTTTTTAAAAGTAAAGAAAATGTTAATTTTTATTTTTTAAAAAAAAGAAAAAGAAAAACCTAAGTTATGTCAGAACCCTCCCCCATACCTATCTCATGCATTGTCCTCAATGTATGAATTAATGTATAGATGCATGAAAAAAAGAAGAAAGGAAGGAAAATATTACTTTAAGGTGGTGGTCCCGGTGGTGGTCTGATTGGTCCACGAAATGCGGCCAAATCTAATTTGCGCGGAGTTCAGAGGAACCCACCAGAAATCTCTCTAATATAACCAACTAAAATTATGTATACGTGAATAATTTTTGTTAAATATTTTACCCCCATCTAATTTTCAAATTTCATAATTAATTTCGGAGTCAATTTTATCAACACCCTTGTCCCAAAATGGAGTGTGAAAAGATGGAATGATTAACTTGGACTTAGGAAGTACGAGAACTAATACTGACTCAAGAAAATAAATTAAGTCAAGTAAAGATTCAGGAGTCGAGATTGGTTCAGGAAGTGGGTCCAAATCAAGAAATTGAAACTCAAGTCCACATTCATTTTCTCACAATGGAATGTGACTTAATATTAGTGAATCAAGTTTAAGATGACAGGTGTGGGAATCAAAGCTGGCTCTAAAATATTACTCAACTCGGGTAACAAAACAGGAGTCAATATTGATTCAGGAATTTGAACTGGATCACAAATTGGAAGATCTAGGTCACATTTCTCATTGAGTTCAATTTCATAGAAATAAGAACTTGCTAATTTGTCAATAAGACTTTTAAAAGTATGAATTGGTCCAGTTCAATATGAAGATCATAAAAGATGGGCGATTCAATTTCATAATGAATTGGTATAGGACCCCATGTTGACTCGGAAAAAAGATTGAAATCAGGTGAAGACACCGGAGTCATTATTAAATCAGGAAGTAGAATTGAATCACCAAGTTAGGATTTAGAATTATTTCATTCATTCAAGTTCAATTTCAGGAAAGGGATAACTTGCCAAACTTCAATGTCATTTTCAAATTTTAGAGTTTGGGCAAGTTCAAAAGGGTGTGCTGAAATGGAATCTTGTTTTCCCAAAACAACATGATTCTTCGGCCTTAACAGAATGATTAGTGACATCAGAAATGGTCAAATGGTGAGAATAGAGAGTTTGAACGATTAGATCTATGTCATGATTACGAGCAATTTGAGCCTGCGTCATGACTTCAAGCATCTTTTCATAGTCGATTGGTCATCGTTTTGTTACGATTAAACTTAAAAAGATGAAGTTTTGTTTTGAAATTTGTGGTGAAATTGTGAATCTGTCAGATTTTGTGATTGTTGCTTGGACTCACGCATACTCATTTTTAAGATTGATGGTTTTCTATTTTGAACTGGTGGAACTGAGTATGAATCTTGAAAATATTGTGGACAAGGTGGATAAGGAGGACAAATTGGTTGAAAATTGGACTCAGGGGAGGTGAATCCCCATTGACTCTGTGAAGAGTTAAAATTATTTTGAAAATTATGTCATAAGATTGGGGCATGGGTCATATTGATTCGGATAAGACTAATCCGACACACTAGGTTGGTTAAAGTTATGATATGCTGGGTTGGTAATATCCAAAAAAGAGGTCAAGTGTAATATAGATTACCATTAAATTGAAAAAATTATTGTTATAAGCCATATCACACAAGAAATGTCAAACACAAACAAAGAGAAACAAACAAATAAGCAAACAAATAAAAAGAAAAAAATCTTACCTAAGTTAGGGTAAACCTTAGACCTAGACGACTCCTAACTGGTTATACTATCCACGGGGGGTATATTGTCGAATCTGACCATAAGTTAATCGGCCAGGTAGGGGCAAGATTGGTGGGAGGTATCTGCACAGAAGCGACGGGCCTAATTAAGCCAAACTACCAGCCTTCGGGGTTTCGGCCCTCAATCTACAACCTTAATCACCGATCTGGCAAGAGTCAGATTCAAATCAACTTTCCCCCTTATATCTGTCTTCTATTTGAGTCCGAGATGTCCCTAGGGCCAACATCTACTCAGTTTTAGTTAGGCTTGGGTTAGTGAGTGAGGAGATTGTTTGTGGGCTAAGGGAGGGTAATGACTTTCCCACCTTTTCTTATTTATAGGACAAGCTTAAATCAATTTAGTGCAGTGTACAATTATATAGAAAAAAGTAACACTCAAGCAATATTTCATATAAGAATATACGTTATACTAAATGCTATGCATACATACCTTGGCTCCAGTACTCTTCAACAGTGAATAGAAATGTAAGGAAATAGACATGTGCCAAATGCAAAGTTTAAATCATTTTTAGCATCAATCAACTTTTTACTGTTGTGTTAGAAATGTATATACAGTGAGTCAAATAAGAAATAAATGCTACAGATATTAAATTATGCGATACAGCCAACCTGCAGAAAATACAGGTTAGTAGTTCACTCAGATTGCCATAGGAATGTAGCAAATCTGAGGGTTTTCTGGGCTCTGCTTTCTTGAGCAGAGTCCAGGGCCACATATATGTCCACTGCAGCAAAAATTTCTTGTTGTTAAATCTGTACACCAAGAACAAAGAAGAAAGCTAACCAAAAAATGTAAACTAAAAGAGAATTACTTACCGTCCCTCCCCGCCAACGGCGCCAAAATTTGATTGAGGTTTTACCTGCACACAAAAATACAAAATTTCAGAACTTAGAATAAAGAGTGCAAGGTGCTCAATACTACCGAAATAGCAAGTGGCTATGCGGGTTGTGATCCACAAAGAGGGACTAGCGATGGAAGCTTTTTTAGCAAGTTCTCTTTTAAGTTTCAAAGAATGGTTAAAGTTCTTCTTTTAGTTCTTTAAAAGAAAATGAAAAAAAGTTATAGTTACGTTAAGAAGAAAGTGGTAGATTAAGAAGGTGGAGAAAAAGAAAAAATGAATTTTTACAAAGAAATTAAAAAGAGTGATAAAAGAGTTGAGAGTTGATGGTGTTGGTGATCTAAACTAAAAATTAATAGAATTAAAGTTAAATCTAAAAGAAATACTTACTTACTTCTTCATCGCCTGCTTACCTTTTATCCGTATCGATGATGTACCTTTGTTTGAGGCGAGCAAAGTATGATAAATATGATCTTCCCCGTTCTCGTTTTACACTTTGAAATGAAAGGACAAGCTATACTACCATAGGAATGATATCCATCACCATAAGTCGTCAACGGCACTTGCAAGGCAAGGCAACTTCGAGGATATCAGAGTCATTTGGATTCACAAACAAAGAAGAGGGAAGCAATAGAAAACAAGAGTAAAGAAGATAAAGAAACTTAGATTTGATTCAAATAACAATGAAAGAAAAGATTACTTACATCGGTGTCACCCTCAGTACAAGCTTGCTCTTATTCCTCCATGAAACTCTCCTCTCCTCTCAGTTACATAAAGAAAATAAAATTACATAAAAGAAAATAAAATAAACTATAAATTAGCCAAATTCTACTCTCTGCTTGGTCGTTCCCCCTCTAGTCTCTGAAAAACCCAGTATTTATAGGAAAACCCAACATAGGAGAGTGTTCGAAGATAGGGGGAGCAAACGCTCCTCCAACACTTTTAACAAAGCCGCAGAAACGCGGCTTTTGCCGCGTTTCCACGGCCTGGCTGTGGCCAGGTGGCCACAGCCTGGAGGTACAGCTCCCTGCTACATGATCTGACTTTATCTTATTCTGGATTTTCTGTTTCAGCTCCTGGATTTAATGAAACGGCCTTTGATCTTGGTCTTTAACCAATAGATTTATAGGGATTTATTCTAGCTGGTTTCAACCGATCTGAACCGACCTGATCTATCCTGATTTACTGACTTTGAATGAATTCTGATTTAAATCAGAATTTGATGGGCTTTTGGGCTCGTTTCTCTTCCCTCTCCTTTTGGAATGGGCCTACAAATAAATTAAACAATAATTAGGAAAAAGCAGAGTTTATTCTATAATTAGTATGAGAGTATGATAATAAATGTGCAATATTAGCGATCGATCAGTATCAGGTGTTGATATAATAATGACAAGTGATCAGCCAGGTGGCAAGTGATAATTGTACTATAACATGAGGCAAGTGACAAGTAGTACCATGTCAGGTGAAAGCATTTAGATGACAGGTATCAAGTAATAGCATGTCAAGTGTTAACATATCAAACATGTACATGACAAGTGATAAAGCAATAACTGAGCACAATCAAGCAGAGCTGAGCAAGCTAGAGGCACAGACGGTGAACAGTGTTTAGTCACAAAGCGCTTGGCAGAGTGACCAATACGTCTCGGCTTAAGATGCGAGTAGAAAATCCTGCAGCACCCTGCCCAGGCGAATCTAGTGAATAAAGTGTTAGGCGCTAAACATGCCTATCCGGAGGAGCATGAGAGACCTGACAGTCTAAGCACACTCCTCTTTCGAGAGAGTGGGCGTGAGCCTGGGGTTAAACTACGCTCGGGGTCTAGGCACACTCTCGGCAGGTACCACGAAACCTATAAGGGTGCAGCCTAAAACTAATTGGGTAGCTAGCCCGGGAGTGGGCAGAAACCGAGAGTCGGTACAAAGGTACCTGCATGGTGTTAGTACCACACAATCATGTATATAAACAGGCAGTAACTAGATCAACTAGATAGTGTGTGAAGCCCGAAGGCTATGTGTAATCTCATAAAGGCTGAAGTAAGCCCAGAGTCTAAGCGCACCCTCAGTAGCTACTACGAAACTCATGAGGGTGCAAGGCCTAGACCAATTGGGTAGCCATCTCAAGAGTGGGCGGAAGCCTCGAAGGCTATATATGAGTACCTGCATGGTTAGTACCAACACGCGCACAAATATCTTATCGTTTACACTATTACAAGCATTCGAACACAAGGTACAACACATGACACTGGTACACTAATATAGCCCAGTAAAATACACAGGACCACATACACAAATACATCACAAACCCAAATATGGTACAAGCTCAATGATGCGAGATAAAACACTCACCTAAAAGACAACTTCAATTCACGGAACAAGCGCGCGTCTCGAAGCGGGAAAACCACCAAAGAAAAATGAACAGGGGCTTGGCCCCAAGGAGTGGCTTGTCCTAGAGGGGGTGCGCCACCTCTTGGTGGTGTATGACCATGAGTAGAGAGAGGAGAGGGTGAAGTGATGGTGTTGGAGTTGGAGTTGATAGTGGTGTTATTTGGTGGTGAAGATGGATTTTGCGAAGGTGAAAATGATGTTGATATTGGAGATTGAAGTTGTAGTGATGGAGATAGTGTTGTTTTGATGAAAGTGATGATGGTGGTGGTGAGGAAGAAAATAGAAGAGGTGGTTGTGAAGATGGAGGATTTGTAGTAGTGGTGGTGGTGATTTTTGGTGGAGAATGAAAGGAAAGAGATGGAGATAATGGGAGGGTGATGTCGGAGCTTGAAATGGTGGTGATGAGGTGATTGCACACATTTATTGCATTATTTCTTATTATATTTTCACATTTATCATGTAACAAATTTGCTAAATTTCTTATCTTAATGTCTATTTTGCAGAAGATAATCATGGAGAGAAAGAAGATAAAATCAAATAAATATCAGTTAAATTCAGATTTAACTAAATCTATTTGGTTAGAGGAGGATGATCCTAAATCCAGTTGGTTAAATTCAGTTTTTTGGTGAATCAAGTGGTTAAAGCTATAGATCAACCAAAGGAGATAAGATTTTCTTTTAGGTTTTTTCTTTTCTTTTAATTTTTAATGTAAATTACCAACACCACAATCTTCCAAATTTCTTTTATCACCCTTTTTCAATTTCTCTGTACATATTCATTTCTATTTTTTCTACCTTCTCTATGTACCACCTTCTTCTTAACTTAACTTTAACTTTTTTCTCGTTTTCTTTTAAAGAACTAAAAGAAGAACTTTAACCATTCTTTGTGGCATAAAAGAGAACTTGCTAAAAAAGCTTCCATTGCTAGTCCCTCCTTGTGGATCACGACCCGCATAGCCACTTACTGTTGCGATAATATTGAGTACTTACACTCTTTATTCTAAGTTCTGAAATTCTGTATTTTTGTATGCAGGCTCTAACTCAATCAAATTTTAGCGCCGTTGCCGGGGAGGGACGGTAAGTTATTCTCTTTTTAAGTTTACACTTTTGGTTAATCTTTTTCTTTGTTCTTGTGTATAGATTTAAACAAGAAATTTTTGTTACAGTGGACATATATTGGCCTTGGACTCTGCTCAAGAAAGAAGAGCTCAGAAGCCTTCAGATTTACTACATTCCTATGGCAATCTGAGTGAACTACTAGCCTGTATTTTCTACAGGTTGGCTGAATTGCATAGTTTAATATCTGTAGCATTCATTTCTTTGTTTGACTCACTGTATATACATTTCTAACACAATAGTAAAAATTTGATTCTAAATGCTAAAATGATTTAGACTTTGCATTTAAGCACGTATCTATTTCATTACATTTTCTATTTACTGTTGAAGAGTGCTGAAGCCAAGGTATGTATGCATAGCATTTAGTATAAGGTTCATTCTTGTATGAAATATTGCTTGAGTGTTACTTTTTTGTATACTTGTACACTGCACTAAATGATTTAAAGGCTTGTCCTATAAATAAGATAAGGTGGGGAAGTTTTACCCTCTCTTAGCCCACAAACAATCTCCTCACTCACTAACCCAAGCCTAATTAAAACTGAGTAGACATTGGTCTTAGGGACATCTCGAATTCAAATAGGAGACTAACCTAAGGGAAAAGTTGATTTGAATCTGAATCTTGCCAAATAGGTAACTAAGGTTAGGGATTGAGGGGAAAACCCCCGAAGGCTGGTGGTTTGACTTAATTAGGCCCGTTGCTTTTGCGCGGATACCTCCCACCAATCTTGCCCCTACCTGACGATTAACTTGTGGTCAGATTCAACAATATACCCCTAATAGACAGTCTAACCAGTTAGGAGTCGTCTAGGTCTAAGGTTTACCCTAACTTAGGTTAGATTTTTTTTATTTATTTGCTTATTTATTTTTTTCTTTGTTTGTATTTGACATTTCCTGTGTGATATGGCTTATAACAATAATTTTTCTAATTTTAATGGTAATCCATATTACCCCCGACCTCCTTTTCAGATATTACCAACCCGACATATCATAATTTTAACCAACCTAGTGTGCCAGATTGGTCTTATCCGAATCAATTTAACCCATGCCCCAATCTTATAACCATAATTTTCAAAATAATTTCAACTCTTCACAGAGTCAATGGGGATTTCACCTCCCCCGAGTTCAATTTTCAACTAACTTGTCCTTCTTATCCACCTTGTCTACAATATTTTCAAATTCATACTCAGTTCCACCAGTTCAAAATAGAAAACCATCAATCTTGAAAATGAGTATGCGTGAGTCTAAGCAACAATCACAAATCTGACGGACTCACAATTTCACCACAAATTTTAAAACAAAACTTCATCTTTTCAAGTCTAATCGTAACAAAACGATGAACCAATCGACTATGAAAAGATGCTTGAAGCCATGACTCAGGCTCAAATCGTCTGTAATCATGACATGATATGATGGTCCAAACTCTCCATTCTCACCGTTTGACCATTTCTGATGTCGCTAACCATTCTATTAAACCCGAAGAATCATGTTATTTTGAAAAATAAGATTCCATTTCAGCACAACCATTTGAACTTGCCCAAACCTTAAATTTTGAAAATGACATTGACAGTTTGGCAAGTTATCCCTTTCCTGAAATTGAACTTGAGAATGAATATGATCCTGAACCCTAACTTGGTGATTCAATTCTACTTCCTGATTCAATAATGACTCCAGTATTTTCACCTAATTTCAATCTTTTTCCCGAGTCAACATTAGATCCTGTGCCAATTCCATCATGAAATTGAATCGTCCATCTTTGACGATCATCATATTGAACTTGACCAATTTCATACTTTTGAAAGTCCCATTGACAAATTGGCAAGTTCTTATTTCTATGAAATTGAACTTAATTAGAAATGTGACATAGATTCTCAAATTTGTGATCCAGTTCAAATTCCTAAATCAACATTGACTCCTGTTTTGTTACCCAACTTGAGTAATATTTTAGAGTCAGTTTTGATTCCCACGTCTGTTTTATCGGTCACATATATTGCATATATATTGTCACATTACCATTCGTATTATCTAAATAAATCATATTAATAAGTTCTATTTTTTTTATAAAATACAGGCCCATTGCTAAAGGATAGGAAGAGAAATTAGCCCAAAAGCCCATCCAAATCTGATTTAATTCAGAATAAATCTGAAATCATAAAATCAGGACAGATCTTGGTAAATCAAAGAGGTTGAAAATCGGTTGAAATGAATCTTCTCAAATCAAGTGGTTAAAGCAACAATCAAAGATCGTTTCGTCAAATCCAGGAGCTGAAACATTGATCCAGCAAGACAAAAGGGAGCGAAAAGCCACCCACCCATAAACCATATCTCCACCAGGATGTGGCCACTTCGCCACATCCTGGCCGTAGATTCGCGGCCAGAGCTGCGGATCCGCGGCTTGTTTGTGGAGATAAGGGGAGCGTTTCCCCTAATCTCATCACTCCTTTCCTTATGGGTTTTTGCCTATAAAAGGTAGGTTTTGTACTGAAAAAGGGACCGGAACTTACTTTAGTTTTTCTCTTTGTTATTTAAGGTTTAGGCTCTTTGTTAGATAGTATAGAAGTTATATCTTTGTTTTATAATTTGTAGTTCAGTTCAATACTAGTGAGAGAGGAATTGAGCGATTGTAATCTGAAAATTGAAGTGACATCAATAAAAGATCAAGCTTTCTCTTCTTCCACTCCAATTCATGGGTATATTTTGTTTAATTTACATGTATTATTTTTCATCTTTCATGAGTAGCTAAATTATTTTCTGGACTCACTATTGTTCCTATCTCCGATCCCTCTTCTTTTTGAATGGTTTTAATGAAAAGACCCAATGAATCATTTGATGCCTAAACTAAAACCTTTCTTCTTTGAAAGTGTTCTAGAAGGCACATGAGGATGGGTTTGGATTTCTAATTTCTCTTTCTTTTAAAACTTCTCTTGAACTTGTTTTTATTTCATACTTGAAATACTTGATGATTTAACATTCAACTCAAGATGATTTCATAAGAAAAGAATTAACTTTCCAAACTATCTTATTTGCTTTGCTTAAAACTTTCTAAACTCAAACTTAAGTTTTTGCCTATGATCAAGTTGAGGCATTAAGAATTTCAAGAGAAAACATATCGTTGAGTAGTGAGATAGTGAGCCTAGATCTTCTTCTTATATTTAAAAACACAAATCATTCTTCAAGCTTTATAAAAAAGTCATCTTTTTTCAAAATCTTCTCTAAATTTGCAATTTTTCTTTTAGTCATTTTCCTTCTCTCCATTCTCTTTTTCAACTTAAAAGAAAGACACCAACTTCATTCTTTGTTACTTAACAAAAAATACTGAAAAGTTTCTATCACATTCCTTCTCGTGAACACGACCCGTTAGCCCAAAGCTATACGGTAATTCTTATCACTTTCATTTCATTATCAATTTTTTGTGCCGTTACCGGGAGTGAACGGTGTAATTATTTTCTAACAAGCTTGGTGTCTTGTTTCAGGGAAGTCAAGATTCAGATTTAGCATTCAAGCTTTGCAGTAGAAGACTTGCTATTCTGTGCCCCTACTCTCGAAAGTAGGAAACAAAATTTCAAGAAATTGCAAGTGCAAAAGTTGAAGTTTTGTTAGACTACTAAAAACTCTTTTTTGCAGGACATATTGCTGGCAAAAATAAAGTTTTTTGTGTGTTATTATTCTTGCTATATTTGATATTCACACTTCCTATTTTTAATCTAACAATAATCTGTGTGATTTTTATTGCTTAAAAAAATGTTTAAACTTGCATTCTAGGCATTTGTCTAATTACGTTTACTTTACACTTACTATTAAAGATAGCTGGAGACAAGGTACATATGCATAGCATATAGTTTTAGGAAACATTCTTGGTGATATTTGTTTTTGAATGTTACTCTCCTATATCATGCACACTTTACACAATCAATTCTAAGGGCAAAACCCAAATTAAGATAAGGTGGGGAAGTTATTACACTTCCTTAGCCCACAAACCATCTCCAACACGCATAGCCTAAGCCTAATTTAAAATCTGATAGACGTTGGCCTTAGGGACATATCGAACTCATTAGAAGATTATCCTAAAGGGAAAGGCGTTAGAATTTGCTCCTGCCAATCAGTGTCTAGAAAAGGGATTGAGGGGCGAAACCCCGAAGGCTGGTGGTTTGGCTTAATTAGGCCCGTCGCTTTTCCGCGGATACCTCCCACCAATCTTGCCCTGACCTGGCTAATTAGCTTGTGGTCAAAGTCTGCATTATACCTCCGGTGGATAATCAACCAGTTAGGAGTTGT